>JAJHUR010090495.1:17094-53365 GCA_027495735.1 Lutjanus campechanus | reverse complement strand
CTGTGAGCCCCAGAGAAATGGTACATTTTTAATTGGTTAAATTCTTAATGGCGATTAATGATTAATCATTCATTTCCCCAGTCCAATTCGGACTCAACAACAAAATGCTCCACATTGTTTATGAAAAAGCCTCAACAGCACCCCCACTGCACAGTCATCATATCAAACCTGCCCCATATTAGATTAACGGTTTTGATTGGCCTGATGAGATCCAGGGTGGGTGGAAATCTCTCTGAATGGGAGGGGGGGCCAGTGCAGAGCAAATTAAACATGAGTGCGCAGATTCGTCTAGTTCCCAGACTAGTCCCACCCTCTGCTTTTTATGCAATCATATCAGCAAGCAGTAGAAAATGCGGGGTTATACATTTGCTTCTGTAATACGAGCAGAGATGCTGGCTCTTGTCAGAACACATCGCCATCAATGATATTTATTGAATATTGAGTGCACTGGAGCAGGAGTGGGGCCTTGGCACACATTCAAATGTCGTATTACACTTCATAATGCCAGTTTAAACCTGCTCTGTAATTAGATTCCACTTTCAGTATTGACAAGATGTGTCTTTTCCTGAAATAATGTTAGACATGATAACCATGACTTTAATGGCATTATATCTGATTTATTTTAATGGAAAGATAATGAACAGTAATAGTCTGCTCTGCACTATTTTTTACTATTTAAATTAATTTAGGTAGTCTTATCTGTTTAATTGAAACCTGATATTTTTGCTTTATGCTTCCCTTAGAAATCTCCTCTTTTGCCCTGTTTTGTTGTTACTGCACCTAACAGTACTGGTTTCATGCTGCTATAATAAAATCTGTATTAAAGGCTCTCCAGGAACATTTCAGACCTTTAGGCGAGGAATATCACTGGCAGGCGTTGGCCATGAGTAATACTCAACTCAGTGGTTTAAGATGATAATTCCTCTATTAAATGTGATTAAGTTATTAAACTGTTGGGAACCTCGTATTAAAAATTAAAATCTGAACGCCTTGCTGTTGAACTCTACATATGTTAATTTTCCTAATGTTGTCATGTGTCTTTATAGTAGAATTAGTGGTTAAGGATTGCTTTGTGTAATTGCATCCTGGGAAATGAATGCACAGTTGTTTCTCAGCAAGATTTGTCAATACAATTTGCCGTTTGTTTGGTTTCCTTTTAGATGTTTTAATAAAGGGTTTCATGCACAGTCCAGACAGCAAACAGAAGAGAAAGTGGTATTAGATGAGAGAAAGTTGAATGCTGAGGAAGACGTAGTCCTTTAGAGCCATTATGTCTTGAAAGAAAGAGATGCCTGCAGGGGC
The DNA here is from genome assembly GCA_027495735.1 of Lutjanus campechanus. Lineage (NCBI taxonomy): Eukaryota > Metazoa > Chordata > Actinopteri > Lutjaniformes > Lutjanidae > Lutjanus > Lutjanus campechanus. Next base: position 52,063 of record JAJHUR010090495.1, on the reverse strand, counting down.
AAGTTTTCGTAGACTTGGACGTGTACCTGCAATTTTTTCTCTCGTGTTTTTTCTTTTTCTTTTTTGGAGCCACCCGAGGCTGGATTAGAGCCGTCTTTCATAAAGGTGAGGGGTGTGGTGTGTGGGCGTTACTGTAGCACTCTGTGGCTGCTATATGAAAACTGTGGTTATTTAGTGCCGAGGCAGAATTCGGGGCATCCTAGTGCAGAATATGTGTTCACCCAGAGAATTCAGGATTTTCCAGGGTTTGCAAATTATATTTAGTAAAGTTGCTCTGCTGTACCACTAGGAGGCTTTTTCATCTCTGCAACCCTGCAGAAGGATTAAGAGGATCTTTAAATGATGATGGACACATGAGACTATGCAAAGGATGGATTTACATGCAGCCATTTATCACCATGAATGCATCAGTGACGCTGTGAGGCAGACCTCTAAAGCATAACCTTTTTACTAACTCGCCCCTGGACGAGGAGCTTCTGGCACATTTGAAGATGCTCAGTATACGGAAGAAGTCTAAGCCTAAGAAGCGAAGCCTTGGCTTCATCGGTGGCACGTCAGGATCCGTCAGCGATGTGGACGACCGGGTGGTCATGTTGTGTGAGGATATCCCGTCAGAGGGATCCTCCTGGGACTCAGGCAGGGGCTCCCATAGCTCAGGGGCCCGCTCGAGCAGTGAGGAGCTGGGCCAGGGGTGGAAGTCCCGTAGCTTTCATGGAAGAGAGGGACTGAGCATGAGGAGCTCCTCTAAGCCAACAAAGCAGTACTCTGTTCGGGAAGTCCGCCATGTGGAGTCTTCTCCCGTTTCTGGACATACTTCCACTCTGCGTATCAGAGACATGTATGAATCTGCTCCTACTGTTGCTTTTTGCATACACTGTACTGTATTAGCTTACCAAATATCATAATCAGCACTGCGGGGACGTGCATTGCGCATTTGAATTTGTGGAGTTGGTAATGCATTTGAAACTGCTTTAGTTGTGATATATGATTGAAAGTTATGTGCATGATAGATGAGGCTCAGTGATGGGTTCAGTCTGTTCTGCTGTTCTGCACTCTTGAGGACGTGAACTTTTGTCTGTTCTGGGAGGTGTTCAAGGTGCGAGTGACTGCCAACTTAAAAGTGTGTCAGCTTGATTTTGTTAGCTGATCTATAAATTACATTCCATCTATAGATGCTCTGACATCTGCCAGCGTGAGTCAAACACCCAGAGGACAAAAAGGCAGGTGCTGGTACAGGTCTGTCAGAAAGGTGAACAGTTGGGCTTTTTAATAGCGTTTAGCCACTGGCAGAAGCTCTTAAAAAGCACAGCCACTGCTGCTAATATATTTAGGATCATGCCATATATACAGTAAATCTGCACGTTTGTTAATGTTAAAGGGACAGTTCATCTGAAAATTAAAAATGCTGATTTTTCCACTTACCTGTAGTGCTATTTATCCATCTAGATTGTTTTGGTGTGGGTTGCCAAGTTTTGGAGATATCAGCTGTAGAGATGTCTTTTTTATTTCAAATATAATAGAGTTAGATGGCACTCAGGATAATCCACAGACCTTGTCGTGTCACTTTCATGTAGGAACTATTTTATTTTTACCAAATTACATCAGCCAACCATTTCATCGTGCAGAAGGAAGCATGCATCTACTCATGGGCGAGAGGGTCATCACTGGGACAGCACGGGATGTAAACATTAATGGTTTCCCTCTCGGCTGAGCTGTAACATTAGCACCACTGAGCAAGCTTGCTTGGTGAAATGGTTGTGATTTCTGGAAAGAGACATTGCTTTTGAGTTTGTAATTTTTTTTTTCATCTAGTTCTATTGTATTCAAGAGAAGGCAGACATCTCTACGGCTGATATCTCCAAAACTCACCCACATCTGAACTATCTCGATGGATAAATAGCGCTGCAGGCCACAGGAGAAATATGTATTTTTGGTTTGAGAGGGAACTGTCCCTTTAATAACATTTAGTCCTCCACTCTTTCCCATTTCTCAAGTCTCAATTTTGATAGAACATGGAAAACAAGGAATACAACACAACATACAGAAAGCAGCCACTATGGTGTCACTATATATTTTAATATAGCTTAAACATTTCCCCATCAAGGAGTCAGTATGGACCCACTTATACACTGCAATCAAATGCATACTGTAATGGCAGTTTTCAAAATGGATGCATCATACATGCATACCACGGGTTGAAGATTACAATAACTTACATATAACCCTCTCACCTGGGCCCTGTTGGTTATCAGTTGTGCATGTTTGTGTTCCCCTAGTCCCAGACTCGTCGACATGGGCAAAGTGTACCGACAGACCAACCTGGAGAACCTGGAACAGGCCTTTGGCGTGGCAGAGAGAGACCTTGGAGTGACACGCCTGCTGGACCCAGAGGGTAAGACAGGCCAAAGTCCATTTAATCAGAAACACCAGATTTGTTTGTTGATACTGGTGATAGATTTGTTCTGAATTTTCGGTGTCTTATCACGCAAAATTCTACAAGTTACTGACTGTCATTAAATTGCAACATGAAATGATAAGATTGGCATGTAATACATTTTTACCTTAACCTTTCAGATGTGGATGTCCCACACCCTGATGAGAAGTCCATCATCACTTACGTATCATCCTTGTACGATGCCATGCCTCGGACTGACATGCATGATGGCCTCCGAGCTAACGTGAGCAGAGCTCCTTTTATATTATAAATACTGGTTGATGCACACCTCCAAAGTGCTATAAATAAATGTGCTCCAGGGCAACACAAATGTTTGCTCTAATTTGATCTGGTCAAATCTTTGATCAGATTTAATCAAAACCGAACAGGCTTGTGACTGTGTTCATGAATGAGCTTTTGTTTGCAGTGTTTTCCAGAGCCTGCAGAAGTTTAAAGAGAAATAGAAGTCTTGTGAAACCAAGTATCGCAGGAAATTAGCAACCTGAGGTGTTAGCACTGCAGAAACTGAGGAGTTAGCTTCATATTTATTGTTACAAATCATCTGTTTTCATAGAATATACGGTATGGTACTTTATACAAACTCACTCTTGGGACTTTTACTATGCATGTAATGTCCTAATCTTAATTTTGGCTAATATAAAGGTGAAAACTGATCTATTCTAATAAATGTCTTTATAAACATGGGTACAACAACACATAATGAATCTGGGAGAATTGCAGAAATATGCTTCTGTCTGTCTCCCACCATTGTCCTCCTTCTCCCACTGCCCCCTCCATCAACCCCGTCACCACTCTCTGCCTCCCTGTGCGCTCACACAAGACCTGGATTGTTGATACCTAATTGAGTTTAGCGTGGTGTGTGAGTGATGGAACATGGAGACGCCAGAGAAGAAGTCCGTTGTTGTTTAACTCCCAGCTATCTTTTCTGCTGCATTGGCTGCAGGAGCTGGAGCTGCGCTGGCAGGAGTACTACGAGCTGGTGACTCTTCTGCTCCAGTGGATCCGCCACCATGTCATGATCTTCGAGGAGAGGAAGTTCCCCGCCAGCTACGAAGAGATAGAGGTGAGATGATACGCTGATATTATGAGATCTGTCTTTGTTATGGGTTCCTTTAAAGTTGAGCAGTGCAAATATATATATAAAAAAAACGTCTTAATAACATAAGCATTGTGAAAAAGAGGTTTTGGAGGCCGTCCATTGTTAGATCAAAGAGCATGCTTACATAATGTCTAGCTGTGGGCAGATCGAGGCAACTGTATTCCCAGACATTGTTGTACTGTAGGTAGGGCAGTGCCAGTGCTGAGAAAACGCAGCCAAAAGGCAAATCATGCAAAACCTAATCCTCAGAAGAATCACCACTGTGCCACTCCCTGTCAGCGCTGCAGAACAAAAGCATTGCGTGACTTCAGTGTTTTTGTTAACTCACTTTGAAGTCAAATTTTCAGCAGCACAGCATCGTCAAAAGTAGAGGTTTGGGTGTGCTTCTTTGAAACAGTTACGTCTGGTTAAAGACTGAGTCACATTTTTCTTCATTAATAAAGGCAGTGAAGTTATCTGACTCAGTGTAATTTCAACTCGATTTCAACCAGTCATGTGACTGAAGAAATGATACTATAGAGGAAAGCACCTTAAGTGTAGCGTGATGTGTTAGCTTAATTTACTTATCCTATTAAGGAAATTAGGATTTCAAATTAATTTAACTGTTTCAAGTGCATAACATTTCCTTAAAAAAAGCAGCATAATAATGTGTGGCACAAGTAAAATGAAGGTTGGTGCAGATTTTTTTAGATGTCTTTGAACACAATCACATTTTTAAAATGTATGTATTTGTGTGTGTTTTTCTTCTAGCTTCTGTGGCGCCAGTTTTTGAAGTTCAAAGAAACAGAGCTGCCGGTTAAAGAGGCTGACAAGAACCACTCTAAACTCATCTACCAGTCCTTTGAGGCAAGCTAACCCCGATTTTTCTATTCTTTTATATTTTTATTGTATTCAGTTCTCTTGAGTGATGACTTATTCATACTGCTCCCAACTGTCCACAGAGCGCCGTGCATGCTGGTCAGGTGAAGGTCCCTCCAGGATACCATCCCATTGATGTGGAGAAAGAATGGGGTCGGCTTCACGTGGCCATCCTGGAAAGAGAACGGCTGCTCAGGATAGAGTTTGAGAGGTAAGGACTGTGGCAGATATGAAATAACATATATTTTATTTTTATTGAGCAAATTTGTATTGTACTAGTTTTTCCCAACAAATGAGTGTAGTGATATCAAGACGGAACAGTATAGAAATAAATAAGTCAAGCACCACATCTAGGTCATAGATTATCATTCACAACCTGGCTTACTAATGTAAAAACAATAATGAATGAATGCAAGACACAAATGTATGGTATGTTAAAAAATGTATACATCAAAATGACACCAAACCATGCTGACAATAGCTTGTCTTAATAATTTACAATTACAGAACATCATTAGAGGTTCAGAAAGGACAAGACAATGCTAAGTGCTACCCTCGCTTGTTTCAACAGGGGCTGAAAAAAGTCTTCACAGTTTTTAGTTTGGAAACTAAACCAAATAAAGTTTAAAAAGGGGACAAGAGAAGGCATCAAATATAATATATCAAGTTCTCTTGCTAATACTCTAAGTGAAAAATGCCAACTAGCAAGAAGCTTAGCTTTAGCCTCATGATTTTTGAGTGGTTCAGAAAGGACAAGACAATATTAAGTGCTAACCTAGCTTGTTTCAGCAGGGGCTGAAAAAGTAATAGCTGTAATAGACACAAACACAAACAGTTATTAGTTTTGAACATTAATAAGATGCTAAATTGTATTTAAATTAATTATTAGAATTTATAACTGAAAAATGCTAACTAGACAGTAGCCTAGTTTTAGTCTTAAGGTTATTGACTTACCGACCTAGCTGGCTAACCCTCCAACATCATCAAAGCTATGCTCATGAATGTATGACAAAAAATATGTCATTACTAGTTACATTTGTATTTACCTTTAACCACAGCTGCTTCTTTATCAAACAGCTTGTTATTTTACCGTTGTAGATTTTTAGTTGCAGGCTTATTGCATAATTTCCTGCTTTGGTAGAAGAGCCGAACATTCTGGTGAAACAATGTTTGCATTGTTGTTTTGTTTGTTGGCTCGTTTTAAATTGAGATAGATGTGTTCCTAATTGTACACATATAAAAAAAAAAGATATAATTAGGTTTGATGAAACATGATGAGGCATTATAAATGTATTTAGGGTAGTGTTGCATACTAGAAAATGGGATGGTTTCATGTCACGAGATTATCCGCTCATCCTGCATTGTGATGGTCTTGTTTATGGTTCAGAGATGTGGAATGACTGAATGGGCAGACTGGATGTCTTTGTCAGAAAAGGCAGACATTTGTGTCTCACTCTGAGCTGCTACGTGGCGGAGTGTTTTCCTGAGACACAATGGGAGTGTGAGAGGAGCCGACTTTTCTCACCGCTGGAACTGTAGTTTTTATAAAAGAGTTTAGGAATGGCATTTGTGAGTGACCCTCATAAACTGGAGTATTTGCTGCAGCGCAAATGGCCGTAAGTTGTGAGCTTGAGTCTCTGGTCTCAAGGAGAGAGTTGATACTGTGGGAGCTGTGGAACAAGGGTTATCTAGTGGGATATCACAATTTTATTTGTTTTATTGATCATATTATTACTTTATTGATCTTATCCAGACTTGAGAGGCTCCAGAGGATTGTCACCAAAGTCCAGATGGAGTCTGGGATGTGTGATGACCAACTCAGCCACCTGGAAACCCTGCTGCAGACGGTAAGTTAAAAATACTTTACTCGGATATGTGTTCACAAAGAAGAAATAATTCAGAGTCCAGAAGATGATCACACATCACTTGATAGGCCATGTGGCTCTCGTTAATGTCATTTTGACCAAAGATCACAAGTTTTGGATTAGAATTTTAGAACTGAACTTTTTAAATACCAGTTTCATCTTTAAAAAGAATTCAGCTGTGCAGTAGCAGCAGTCTTGGGCAGAAGATTGCCACTGGCATCAGCATACATAACAGTCATTATTCAATCCAAAGTACAGCCTCATTCACTGATCTCTGTAAAGGTTATCTGTCAAATATGTCATGCATAACTACAGAAAAAAATCATAGGAATCTCTAGTATCCTTCAGGCAGAGAGAGGGCTAGTGATTATGTGCCGATCACTGTCACAAGCTTTTATTTTCCTTTATAATTTGGTGGTATGTGGAAAAAAAACCTGAAAAGTTGTATTAACATATATATATTTTTTGGCTTTCATCCATTCAGGACATTCGTCTGCTGAATGCAGGGAAACCAGCTCAGCACACAGCAGAAGTGGAAAGGGAGCTGGACAAGGCAGACAACATGATTCGCCTGCTCTTCAATGATGTGCAGGTACTCAAGGATGGGCGCCACCCTCAGGCTGAACAGATGTACCGCAGGTGGGTGCAACTTTTAACATGACACACCAGTTACAAAACTGCTCAAAGACGCAGGTCTGAATACAAAAAAGCGGTAATATGAAGTATAAAGGAGACGGTGTATCTCATCTCTACAGGGTTTACCGCATCCATGAGCGCCTGGTGAACTTGCGCAGCGATTACAACCTTCGTCTGAAGACTTCCGTGACCACCGTCCAGGCTCCCATGGTGCAGACCGTCCAGCAGTCCACCATGAAGGCGCGGCCTGAGCTGGATGATGTGACCCTCCGCTACGTCAAAGACCTTTTGGCCTGGGTGGAGGAGAACCAGCATCGCATCGATGAGGCCCAGTGGGGCTCCGATCTTCCCTCCGTGGAGTCTCAGCTGGGCAGCCACAGAGGACTGCACCAGACTGTGGAGGACTTCAGATCCAAGATCGAACGGGCCAAGGCTGACGAGGTAGTACAACTGGAAAGCATTACATACTGTCAGACGAGTTATTATAGTTTTGTATTTTTCATTTGTGTTTTATTTAATTTTTAATTTTTGTTTTCAATTCAGTTTAGTTTCAATTAGTGTCCAGCTTGGTCTGCTGGTGTAACCTGTTACATGTTTCGTATTCCTCAGAGCCAGCTATCTCCTGTCAGCAAGGGCACATACAAAGAATACCTGGGTAAACTGGACCTTCAGTATGGCAAACTACTGGTGAATATTTTTTGAATATTTCAAACGTTTTTGTGTGGACTACATTTTGATGTCGGTAACGGTTTTAATGTTTCTCTGCACAGCATGAAAAAGCTCTAATTTGAGTTCTGGCACTACTACTACTACTAATAATGATGATAATATTTTTTTTAACTTTTTCAGAACTCTTCCAAGTCCCGTCTGAGGAACTTGGATTCACTCCATGCCTTCGTCAGTGCCGCCACTAAGGAACTGATGTGGCTAAATGACAAAGAAGAGGAGGAGGTCAACTTTGACTGGAGCGACAGGAACACCAACATGACTGCCAAGAAAGAAAACTACTCGGTGTGTTTTAGAATAAGACCTCAGAGTCTGTCGTCACGTGCTTCATGTTTTCTTTAGATTTTGGAAAAACCTGTTAAGATAAATTAGTAAATGTGTCCACGTTGTCATTAACTGTTTCATGTGGATTGTTCAGGGTCTCATGCGAGAGCTGGAGCTGAGGGAGAAGAAGGTCAATGACATCCAGGCCCTTGGAGACAAACTTGTCAGGGACGGACATCCTGGCAAGAAGACAGTTGAGGTAATTAGTCTAGTGAAGCTAGTTAAACTGCAAAAAATCCACACACAGTGTCAAAGTTAGTGGCTCATCGTGTCTTTTTGGTGTGTTGCAGGCCTTCACAGCCGCCCTGCAGACTCAGTGGAGCTGGATCCTCCAGCTGTGCTGCTGCATTGAGGCTCATCTCAAAGAAAACACAGCCTACTACCAGGTATGGAACAGATGGATATTGGTAAAAATTATTTACCATCCATTAAATCTGTGGAATTCTAATAGCTCCACCATAACCACTCGTCAATATTCACAGAGCAAAGAGTAAAACTTTCTGTCCCTCATGTCCTCCGTTCTTTCCTTGCAGTTCTTTGCCGACGTGAAAGACGCTCAGGACAAGATGAAGAAAATGCAGGAGAACATGAAAAAGAAATACAGCGTTGATCGGTCCACCACAGCCACAAAGCTGGAGGATCTGCTGCAGGACGCTGTGGTGAGTGAGGACTCCTTACACTGATATATTTACACGTGCGTGCACAATGTCAGATGTCCAGATGAGTTTTTAAAGGAAAAGCAGATTTATTTAGGTTTTAATACCATTCTATAGCTTCCTAGTAGTGTTCCTTATGTATTCAAATTCAAATCAGAACCCTGCATGATGACACTGCTACATATAAACCCCACAAGGTTCAGGGAGGTCTTTATTTATTTAAAATTACACAGAAGATTTAAGAAAATACAGAATGAATAAGAAAGTATATCAAGATGATGTCCCACTTTTTGTATTTAATGCGTACCATTAGAAAGGCAGCATGATTTTAATGTAATCTTGTTTGTTTTTATTTATCAATCAACAGGAGGAGAGAGAACAGCTGAATGAATTCAAGACCCTCGTGACCGGCCTGAACAAGAGAGCCAAGTCCATCATCCAGCTGAAACCACGCAACCCCACCACCCCCATCAAAGGCAAAATGCCCATTCAGGCCGTCTGCGACTTCAAGCAACAGGAGGTTAGATTTAACTGCTCCGTAATCATTCACAGCGCAGAGTGTTGTGCTTGTCACAGAATGCGTATTTATAAATCATGGATCGTTTTTTCAGATCACTGTCCATAAAGGAGACGAGTGTGCGCTCCTCAACAACTCTCAGCCCTTCAAGTGGAAGGTCCTGAACCGCTCTGGACACGAGGCGGTGGTGCCCTCTGTTTGCTTCATGGTACCTCCAGTCAACAAAGAGGCTGTGGACGGCGTGTCCAGGTGAGAAAACAGTAAAACAAAACTAAACAAGTCCCCTGTGTGGCAGCTGTCCCAATAGTGACCTTGGAAAATGTTCTCTTTTGAAGAAATACTGTATAATCATGGTACAAATGACTGTTAACTGATAAATGATGCTCTCTTTCTATAAATCAATCAAATTTCTGGCACATCACCACAGACATGAATAAATTTAATACTTTGTAAATTAAGCGGCTTCCTCGTTTCTCTCTTTCCCCAGTCTGGATGCAGGTCATCAGCAGATGGTGTCTATGTGGCAGAGGTTCCATATCGACATGAAGAGCTTGCTGTCATGGCAGTACCTGATGAAAGACATCACCCTGATCCGCTCCTGGAACATCACCATGGTGAGTATGGACACTTATATGTAAGGAAAAAAAGCCATTGTGAGTTGTTATGTTAGGGTTTAGTGTAAACTTCAACCACAGGCAACACCTCGGCTAACTAAAGAAAATCAGATCAAACCAATAGCTTCTATTAGGTGTAAAGAGCTAATAGAAGCTAAATCAATAAATCAAGGTTTAAGGGAGGATAAACAAGGCCCCTAAAGACTTTAGAGTTATTTTAAGAGCAGGCTATGCAGGGTTTTTATTATGTTTAGTGCTCAGAATCAAATGTAATTACTGCAGGCAGTGGAAAGAGTACATTAGCCTGGATAAAAATGAGCAAAGAACCATTTTGTTCTTGCTTTAATGATTCTGTATATTTCAGTCCATGAAATAAACCCGATTCCAAACCAAAAAGACATCATTAAACCAAATTGAATATGGCGTGGAATACCACTGAAGTCCTGCCTCCTAACCCCTCCCCTTGTTTTTCTCCATCCTGTGCAGTTAAAGACCATGAAACCAGAAGAATATAGGCTGATCATGAGGAACCTGGAGCTCCACTACCAGGACTACATGCGTGACAGCCAGGACTCGCAGCTCTTCGGCCCCGATGACCGCATGCAGATCGAGGAGGACTACACCAAGGTGACCCAGCACTTCGACGGCCTTGTTCGCTCCATGGAGAAAGGTAACTTTTTTGTCTCTATAACACAAATGATTTTTTGATTATTCATGGATATAAAAAGGGGAATAAACTATAAATGTACAGCAACTTTACATTATGCAACTGTCGTTCACCTTTCAGGAATAATGGTTATTAGGCTCAAAGGTGAGTCATGTCAAGCCAGTTAAAGCTACAGCTCACCAAGCTAGTGTGTGGTCACGCTTCTAAGCCTTGGATGAGATGTTCAAAAAATAACCAGTACAGTTTGAGTAGAGTTCTGACTGCATGTTGTTTTGGTTCCTAAGTTGCTTTTTTTCTGTTTTTTGCAGCTCTGTGCAGACTAGAATCAATAATTTGTAGGTTAATATACAGTATGTTTTGCTTTTGGTCACGCAGCCACATCACCTAATAGTGTGATTACTACTGCTAGGTAGAAAATACTTGATATACTGTATGCTTTGACTGCAATCTCTATGAAGCGTTTGTGCCATAACACATGCAGAGCTGCATGTATGATTGTGCTTAAGTGCACTGCCCAAAAAAAATAAAAAAATGTGAAAGTGTGAAAAATGTTGAGAAAGATGTGTAGACTTCAACATTTAGTCATTTATTTGGCAATTAAGAGTTTCATTGGTCATTGGACAAAACAAATATTTAGCAAAGACATATATAAAATGACAATGCATTACAAATATTTTTAAAAACAAATAAATAAAATGAAATATGACATTATCTATTCTTGATGCATCAAAAATCTATTTTTCTCCCAACCTCAACTTTTGGCTAAATAAATAGTCTAGTTGATTCTGCCACACTAAACTATTACATTTACTGCTGCACAGGTCAACAGGATGAGACTCTGTGTAAGAACTACATCTCTGAGATCAAGGACCTGCGTCTGCGTATCGAGGACTGTGAAGCTGGAACTGTGGCTCGTATACGTAAACCCATGGAGAAGGAACCTCTGAAACAGTGTGTTCAGAAGACAACAGAGCAGAAGGTACTGTACTCAAATGAAGTCTGTCATGTGTTGAAATAGCAATGTGATATAAAAAAAATCATTACTGTATTAATTACACTACATTACCATATTAATTAGACCTCAGCAGACCATTGGGAGACAGCTGTACCGGCCTCTATGTCATGTGCCACTTGGCTTAAATCAGCTGAATAGCCTGGAGGATTACCTCAAAGGCTAATTTACATGAGCTTTTCTTGTACTCCTGCCATTTTAGTTGTGAGGATGAAGTTGAAATTAATAGGAAATATCCTTTGAAAAAGGAAATGTGTCTTTCCATATGGAATATAGATAAATTGTACTAAATGTTATTATATTTTATCTGAAAATTATTAGTAATATAAATGACAGTCAAACCAGATACAAGATTCAGTAAATTTGAATAATATTGAACTCATATAACTTTGGAAGTTATGACCACTTACAATAACCTTATTAGATATGTGTAATATCAAACCTAGAAGAGTCAGGCAGCCATTAATGAAGCTGTAATCTTGCAAATATATTGTATAAATGTCTTAAAAGACATGTAAGATGTCACATATATGAGACATACAAATACAAAGCATAAAACAAAACAAAAAACATACATATGATGATATATATAAAATATAAATACAGTATGTCTGTATAACAGAGAAAAGTTTAAATATATTATTCAGTACATTAAATATGGGGGTGGGGCAGTAGCTGAAACTACAAACATCATGTGGAAAACATAATTTGCCATACACTTTATTTTTAAACAACGTACATAATGTTTACTTCATTCATACATATTTCTCATAATTATGTTGTATGAGAAAAGTGCAAACATGGCAACTTTCATGAGTAAATAGTTTGAGACATAAAAGTAAGACACAATACATATGAAACATAAACATTCACTATTGTAGGAAATGGGAAATTTCTGTTTCTTTCCATATGGATTTATTTAGAGATATTCAGAATGCTCTGCATATCGTCATTACATAATGTGTTCATTGTTGATGTGTCTGCAGTATTTGCATTTAATGACCCTCATGGTATTTTAATGACCTTGACTACTTTATGTAAGCCTACACAGCCAAAATCTTTAGATGGCAAAGCATCAGTTACATGGTTGTTAGAAGCCAACTAGACCCAGAGGCTAAAACAAATCATTTCACAGGGAATAAAGAAGAAAAGATAAGATGTGGTTAAAAGTGACTATAATTTAAAATGAGATAATTCTATAATTGAATGAAAATGCTCACTGCTGTTTAATCAAATTGTAACAGAATCCATGCAGTATGGTGGAAATTAAGGGCAGTGACTGGTGGACTGGAAAATTTGGTGGAAAGAAGAACGGGGAATACAATGTCATGCTCTCACTGCTCCTTCCTCTAAACCACGGGGCGTAGTGTGAAAATGGAGTGAGAGCTGCACTCAGTGTTGCTTTGAAGTGTGAAAATACAGCAGAGAATTGAATTTGCTTTGAGATCTTGAGTTTGTAAGAAGAATTTGTGCCCCAGGCCAATCACTGCACAGAGAAACCCAGCAGAGTTATTTCAAATTTAAAGGTGCCTTCTAGCGCGTTTTTGGAATCTGCTCCTCATAACAGCCGAGTCGGGATTTCTTTGTCAGTTGATTGTGGGTTTTTTTGTTTTTGTTTTTATGTTTAACCTGCATTTTTAGTCCTTACATGTTGTTGTCTTCTTTTGTTGTACAGAAATGCCAGGCTGAGCTTGACGGCCTGAAGAAGGACCTCAATAAGGTTTCTGTAAAGACACAAGAGGTCTTGGCCTCCCCTCAGCAGTCTCAGTCTGCTCCTGTCCTGCGCTCGGAGCTCGACCTCACTGTGCAGAAGATGGATCATGCCCACATGCTCTCCTCAGTTTATCTCGACAAGTGAGTCCTCAGCCACTTACTCTTGAGATTTAAGAAATAAAGTGTTTTGTTTTTTTCCCCCCAATGCCTCGCTACTTTATTAACTTATTATTTGTTTTCCCAGGCTGAAGACTGTGGAAATGGTGATTCGTAACTCCCAGGGTGCTGAGGGAGTTCTCAAGCAGTATGAGGACTGTCTGCGCGATGTTCACACCGTGCCCAGTGATGTCAAGGAAGTGGAGACTTACAGAACGAAGCTCAAGGTAAACTCTTTCTTTTTCTCTTTCTTTTACTAGAAGTCTCTGCCCCAGTATCTACAGACCTTCTGCCACAGTTGACATTATATAACTGTTTTTAAAATAACTTTGATGTGCTAAAATGGTGGAGTGTCCCTTTAACCGATTATTCTGACCATGTTTGCTCACTGCTGACTGGCCTTTCTTTTTGTATGAACTCTGCAGAAAATGCGCGCCGAGGCCGAGGGCGAACAGCCGGTGTTTGACTCTCTGGAAGAGGAGCTGAAGAAGGCCACGGCAGTGAGCGACAAGATGTCCCGCGTGCACAGCGAGCGCGACGCCGAGCTGGACCACTACCGCCAGCTTCTGACCAGCCTCCAGGACCGCTGGAAGGCCGTGTTCTCACAGATCGACCTTCGCCAGAGAGAGCTGGAGCTGCTCGGCCGCCAGCTGGGCTACTATCGCGAGAGCTACGACTGGCTGATCCGCTGGATCGCAGACGCCAAGCAGAGGCAGGAGAAGATCCAGGCTGTCCCCATCACCGACAGCAAGACCCTGAAAGAACAACTGGCCCAGGAGAAGGTAGATTGTGTGCCGCTTGATAGTACCGGAATTCTTTTAATGGTCCTCACGTGAAACCAGTGAGTTCAACTTTTTTTTTTTCCTTTTTAAAAACAGAAACTGCTGGAGGAGATCGAGAACAACAAAGACAAAGTGGATGAGTGTCAAACATATGCTAAAGCATACATTGATACTATCAAGGTGAGCATTAAACAACACTAGTCTGCATTAATTATTGTTATTATTGTCATTTGGAGCATGAGCATGAGAATATCCTTTTTTTCCCCCACATAGGACTATGAGCTCCAGTTGGTCGCCTACAAAGCTCAGGTGGAGCCTCTTGCTTCTCCCTTGAAGAAAACCAAACTTGATTCTGCCTCTGACAACATCATTCAGGAGGTATGTGTCTTGGAAGCCATATTGGACACAGTTTCTAGAAAACAGAAAATAGTACAATGATTAGAGGGTTAATTGACTAGTCTATCAAAAAGAAAATAGTTGCCATCTATTTTGATAATCGCTTCATCATTCACTCAAACAGAAAGGTCCAACATTTGCAGCTTCCAGCTTCTTAAATGTCAGGATTTTCTTTGTCATTTATGATACCAAATGAAGAGTCTTTGGCTTTTGGACTGTGGTTGGACAAAAGCTTTGTCTGCGTGGAGGTCCACAGTCTCAGGCTCTCTTCTAGATTAAACAATTCATTGATTAATCATGAAAATAATCTATAGATTAATCAATAGTGATTAGTTGCAGCCCTAATTCTGAAGGACAACTTAACGGTTCACTGATTTCATTGTGAAAGACATATGCATGATGCTGAAAATCACACATTTCTAAGTGCTGTTTGTTTCCCCCTGTATTAGTATGTAACACTCAGGACCCGGTACAGTGAGCTGATGACTCTGACGAGTCAGTACATCAAGTTCATCACTGACTCACAGCGACGCTTGGAGGACGAGGAGGTGCGTGACAACTGGCTGAGGATCCCAAACAAACTAAATTCTAACATTAACCTAACCAACCAAATAATCAACCAACCAACAAACAACATGACCCGCCGATCACCGAAACGCATGCATGCACCCACTTTTCTGTGTGTCACACACACACATATACAGACACACATACATGTTACATTAATGTACGGGTGACAAATAGTTCCTTTACACTGGTTATGCATGAAACATTGGCATGCTGTAGCTGATCTACAGTATTAGATAAAGAAGCACAGATTTACTGGAGCATATCATATGCTTTCAGTAGAGATAAAGGATCAGTAAAAGGGTGAAAAAATAACCAAAACAGAAACTGCAAACAAATATGATGCATGAGGTTTGATTGTGTTTAAATTCAAGTGAATACAGTCTAAAACAAAACTGAACAAACAGCGTTCACGGTGTGTTTGTATTAGCTACTCCGCCTCCATTCATTGTGTTTATTGTGCCATTGTAGATTTAGAGTGAGGGGTTCTTTCTTTCACTACGGTTTTCCTTTCCTTTCTTTCCCTCTGGCCACTTTTTTCTACCCCCAAGGTTAAAATCAAAGTTAAGACTCTATGGTTCAGCCTGGTTATCAGGGTCTTCAGCTCTCCTTTTTTCTCCAAATTAACACAAGTTTAAAGTTTCACATTATTTTCTAACCCTAATGTTTTGTTTGTTTTCTTTGCTTCTCTTAACTGCTTGCCAGTGCTTTGCCATGATGAATGCTTAACTTGTTTGAGCATTTAAGAGGTAAATTATTTACAATGTTTTAAGTATCTATACTTTACTGTATAATCTCCTCTCCCTCTGTCATCCTAACATCTGTGTCTCGCTCTCAAACTGCATTTTAGCTTTCCGTGGCATTTTTTTTTTCTTGCTTTCACTGCTGCCTTTTTATAGAATTCACGCTCCTTAGAATTACTATATTTCTTACTTACTCTGTGCACTTAGTCAGTATTCATTTTAACCTACTTTACTGTGCTTCGTACACTTCCTGGAATCATATCTTATTTCCTAACCTACAGTAACATCATCTGAACCTGTCATCCTTGACTTTACCTTTCTTTCCATTTTGTGGCACAAAGTGATTTAAAGAACCCCCGGTGCATGG
This sequence comes from Lutjanus campechanus, assembly GCA_027495735.1. NCBI lineage: Eukaryota > Metazoa > Chordata > Actinopteri > Lutjaniformes > Lutjanidae > Lutjanus > Lutjanus campechanus. The sequence goes on along the minus strand of JAJHUR010090495.1, from coordinate 35,910 downwards.
GATGAGTTAAAAAAGAGTCTTAAGTGAATGGTGTGAATAATACTCTAACATGAAGCATTTAGTATGTATATATTGTGTCAAAAATGTTCCCACACTTTGCACACAGGCAAAATAAAGACAGAAAACAATTTAATGTGAAACAGTTCAACAGAAGCTCACCTTAAACAAGTGCCTACACATTTATATTAAACTTAGTAGTGATTATAATGATTGTAAAATGAATGTGTGGGAGACACTAACAAGTACATGGAAATAAAAATATTCCTACCACTTATGCAATAAACTTTGAAATAGATATTGAAAAAAAAAACATATTTTCAACAATTTGATGAGAAATAATGATCAATTAGACTTGTAATATAGTGGACAACAATAAATTGGAATCACAAATATAATGCAGTTTTTGAGAGTTAGTGCTACAGCTACAGTTGCATGCCATATGATTTTCTTGCTGTGTTGTGAAGTGATATTTTGTTTCCATACATTAATTAATACATTCTCATCATCCATTTTTCTTGATTTGTCTTGTCATGAGTCATTTTTATTGCATCGTGAATTTAACATCAGTTTGATGAATGTGCATCTAATTTGCTAGTGTTTGATCTTGAGCTAACTTTAACATTAACATTGCCTGGGTAATACAGTACATTACGTTGCTCATATTCCAGTGTGATTAGGCTGTGATTACAGCAGTAATTACAATTTTAATCCACATGGATTTGAGCTGGTTAATGTATAGTGTTACCTTTTAACATGTCATGCTTGATTGTAATCCTTTCTTTACCATTTGCTTCCACTAATGCAGAAAGCTGCAGAGAAACTCAAAGCGGAAGAGCAGAAAAAAATGGCCAAGATGCAGGCCGAGTTAGACAAACAGAAGCAGTTAGCTGAAGCTCACGCAAAGGCCATTGCCAAAGCTGAGAAAGAGGCTCAAGAGCTGAAGCTCAGAATGCAGGAAGAAGTAAGCAAGCGAGAAGTTGCTGCTGTAGATGCAGAAAAGCAAAAGCACAACGTCCAGCTGGAACTGCAGGAGCTCAAAAACCTCTCAGAGCAGCAGATCAAGGACAAGTCTCAACAGGTGGATGAGGCTCTTCAAAGCAGGGTCAAGATTGAGGAGGAAATCCGCATCATCAGGCTCCAACTTGAGACAACAGTAAAACAAAAGTCCACCGCCGAAACCGAGCTGAAGCAACTTCGTGACAGAGCAGCTGAAGCTGAGAAACTCAGAAAGGCCGCCCAGGAAGAAGCTGAGAAGCTCCGCAAACAAGTCAGTGAGGAGACCCAGAAGAAGCGCATGGCAGAGGAGGAACTCAAACGCAGATCCGAGGCAGAGAAGGAAGCTGCTAAGCAAAAGCAAAAAGCTCTGGATGACTTAGAAAACCTCAAGAGGCAGGCAGAGGAGGCTGAAAGGCAAGTGAAGCAAGCAGAGATTGAAAAGGAGAGACAAATCAAAGTTGCTCATGATGCAGCCCAAAAGAGTGCCGCAGCTGAGCTCCAGAGCAAACACATGTCCTTTGTGGAAAAGACCTCAAAGTTGGAAGAATCACTCAAACAAGAGCATGGTGCTGTCCTTCAGCTGCAACAAGAAGCAGAACGTCTCAAGAAACAACAAGAGGATGCGGAAAATGCCAGAGAAGAAGCAGAAAAAGAGCTTGAGAAATGGAGGCAAAAAGCCAACGAGGCCCTCCGTCTAAGACTTCAGGCTGAGGAAGAAGCTCACAAAAAGAGCCTCGCGCAAGAAGATGCTGAGAAGCAAAAGGAGGAGGCTGAGCGTGAGGCTAAAAAGAGAGCCAAAGCTGAAGACTCAGCCCTGAAACAGAAAGATATGGCTGAGAAAGAACTTGAGAGGCAGAGGAAGGTAGCTGAGAGCACAGCTCAGCAGAAACTCACTGCAGAACAGGAGCTGATTCGACTTAGAGCAGACTTTGACAATGCAGAACAGCAGAGATCTCTCCTTGAAGATGAACTTTACCGCCTGAAGAATGAAGTCGTTGCAGCTGAACAACAAAGGAAACAGCTGGAGGATGAACTGGCCAAAGTGAGGAGTGAAATGGATGTACTCCTTGCACTTAAGTCCAAGGCAGAAAAGGAGACCATGTCCAACACAGAGAAAAGCAAACAACTTCTTGAGGCCGAAGCCGCTAAGATGAGGGACCTGGCTGACGAGGCAAGCAAGCTCAGAGCCATTGCAGAGGAGGCCAAGCATCAGAGGCAAGTTGCTGAGGAAGATGCAGCTCGTCAGAGATCAGAGGCTGAAAGGATTCTCAAAGAGAAGCTGGCTGCCATCAGCGACGCAACTCGTCTGAAAACAGAGGCTGAAATTGCCCTGAAAGAGAAGGAGGCAGAAAACGAAAGACTCCGGCGGCAAGCAGAGGATGAGGCTTACCAGAGGAAAGCTCTTGAAGACCAGGCCAACCAGCACAAGCAAGAGATTGAGGAAAAGATTGTCCAACTCAAAAAATCATCTGAGGCTGAAATGGAAAGACAAAAGGCAATAGTGGACGACACGCTCAAACAGAGGCGAATTGTCGAAGAAGAAATCCGAATCCTCAAGCTCAACTTTGAAAAGGCTTCATCTGGAAAACTTGATCTGGAGCTCGAATTGAACAAACTGAAAAACATTGCAGAGGAAACTCAACAAAGCAAACTAAGAGCAGAGGAAGAGGCAGAGAAACTGAGGAGGCTTGCCCTTGAGGAGGAGAAGAAGAGGAGGGAAGCAGAGGATAAGGTCAAGAAGATCGCTGCCGCAGAGGAAGAGGCAGCCAGACAACGCAAGGCAGCCCAAGATGAGCTCGAACGCCTGAAAAAGAAAGCAGAGGAAGCCAGAAAGCAGAAAGAAGAGGCTGACAAGGAAGCAGAAAAACAGATTGTTGTCGCCCAACAAGCAGCCCAGAAATGCAGTGCGGCTGAGCAACAAGTCCAGAGTGTTCTCGCTCAACAGAAGGAAGACACCATCACACAGAAGAAGCTTAAGGAAGAGTACGAGAAAGCCAAGAAGCTCGCCAAGCAGGCAGAAAATGCTAAGGAGAAGGCAGAAAGGGAGGCCGCTCTTCTTCGTCAACAAGCAGAGGAAGCAGAACGACAAAAGGCAGCTGCTGAGCAAGAAGCTGCAAACCAAGCCAAAGCTCAGGAGGACGCTGAGAGGCTGAGGAAGGACGCCGAATTCGAAGCCGCTAAACGAGCACAAGCTGAAGCTGCGGCACTCAAGCAGAAGCAGCAAGCCGATAATGAAATGGCTAAGCACAAAAAACTGGCAGAGCAGACACTAAAACAGAAGTTCCAAGTTGAGCAAGAGCTCGCAAAGGTTAAGCTTCAGCTCGATGAAACTGATAATCAGAAATCTGTCCTCGATGAAGAGCTGCAGCGCTTGAAGGATGAGGTTGACGATGCTGTCAAACAAAGAGCCCAGGTGGAGGAGGAGCTGTTCAAAGTCAAGGTGCAGATGGAGGAACTACTCAAACTGAAAACCAAAATTGAGGAGGAAAATCAGCGCCTCATCAAGAAAGACAAAGATAACACACAAAAATTCCTTGCCAAGGAGGCTGACAATATGAAAAAACTGGCAGAGGATGCTGCTAGACTTACTGTAGAGGCTCAAGAGGCCGCACGCTTGAGACAGATTGCTGAAGACGACCTCAATCAACAACGAGCTCTTGCAGACAAAATGCTCAAAGAGAAAATGCAGGCCATTCAAGAGGCATCTAGATTAAAAGCTGAGGCAGAGATGCTCCAAAGGCAGAAGGACTTGGCTCAGGAGCAGGCACAAAAGCTGCTGGAGGATAAACAGCTCATGCAACAGCGTCTGGAGGAGGAAACAGAGGAATACCAGAAGTCACTCGAGGCAGAGAGGAAAAGGCAGTTGGAGATCATAGCTGAAGCTGAAAAACTCAAACTTCAGGTTTCTCAGCTCAGCGAGGCCCAGGCCAAAGCTGAAGAGGAGGCTAAAAAATTCAAGAAGCAAGCTGATACAATTGCATCCCGCCTTCATGAGACTGAAATAGCCACCAAAGAAAAAATGACTGAAGTGCAAAAACTGGAAGTCGCAAGACTAAATACCAGCAAAGAGGCTGATGATTTACGCAAATCTATCGCAGACCTAGAGAAGGAGAAGGCTAGACTGAAAAGGGAGGCTGAAGACCTTCAAAATAAGTCTAAAGAGGTATTGTGTCAAAAATGGCATAACAGAGCAGCTTATGTCATTGTTAACTCTATCTGTAAACTAACACACTCCTTTCTTAAATTTCCTCTATTCCTGTCTTTGATTTTACTAATCATGAAACCGTATCTTTCATTTTGGATATGATTTAAATTTTATTTTTTACAGTGCACTGTGCTCATGCAGATCACGTCTTGAATGCCCCCTCATATCCTGGAATGTTTCTTCCCGGAATGTTTCTTCATTTTTAAAACATGTTTCATATTTCTTTCAGTTTCAAAACTCAGTTGCCACTCAGTTCAGAAATACATTAAATGTACATAATTTCAAGTCAGATTAAAACTACTAAAATATGATATTACATTAGACATTTAGTCAAAAACCTCAAGTTCAGCAATTAGTAGTATAGCCAAGTATTACATTACATACACCCACAGATTAACTAGAACCCCTGACATTTAGGAAAATATATACCAATGCTTAGTGAGTTTTAAAGGAATGTTCCACTGCATTTATCATGGATGGTACCCAAATCTTGAATGTTGCATGTATTTGCAGGATAAAAACTTTCAAACACCCATTAGTAGTCAAGAAAAGGACATTTGTCACCATTAGTTAAAAGGTGCAGCAAACATGCATCCACTCCGGCAGATATCTATGGAGGGTGTCTGCCAGGCAAGCCACCAGTGCTGACATGACATCATACCACTTGAGCCTGTCCGCCCTGCATCAGACATGACCATGACATGCCCTAGTGTGTATCAAGTGACACAAAACGCATGCACATACTTCCTTGTTGACAAGTGTATGTTGACTTCACCCACAACCCCCACCCCTAGGTTTGCTAGGGGTGGGGGTTGTGGGTGAACTAACTATTAACTATTTGAAAGGGTACCTTCCAAAAGCACATGCAAACTGTTAATCATTCAGATCTGAAGGCATGATCCCTCTTTAACTATGCATTATACAGTGTGTCCACTGTCCCTTGCCATCTATAATAAGAAATATATTAGGTGTAGCTCTTGCACCTTAGAGTGTAAAAAACACATGAATATAATTATTGATATCCAATAGTGAGCACTAAATTCTAAAGTTGCAACACATTAAATAACACAAAATACTACTGTCATACTAAAAAATAAGAGCCAGCAAAATAGCATTGTGGAAGACAGCTCATTTGCCATTTATTATTGCACAATTTAGCAGATTATTTTATCATCTCATTGTCACTTTATAAAAGCTTTCATATTTTCAAGTATAGACTTTGTCAAATATATACTGTATATACAATTATAATCTATCTTTATAATTGTTCAGATTGACTGTGTCAATGATTTTTTTCAACTGGATTGTGCCACTTCCAGATATGGTACTCAGTTCTCTACGAATGTTCAGGGTCCTTTGAAGTTCTATTTCAGTCCAGTGTGACATTGTGATAAACTGAAACACCAAGATGTTCTTAAAAATAGGAACATAGCAATTTTGACTATTTCAAGTAGTAAATTATCGGGAGCATGGTCATTTGAATTTTATTTTTGTGATCAGTATTTTTTCACAGTGAAGATCCTGAATTGTGTATATTAAGTTATATAGTAAGTTACATGTATGATGAGTCCAAGGCGACTATCAATTCCGAGAACATAATTATGGTGTAGTTTCAGACAATTTTATGTCCATATTCTTTAAGGCAGGACAATATATAACATTCGTGCAGTTATCTGTCTTGTGCCAGTTTATGTAAGTCAATCAAATTTTTTTAGTTAGTTTAGTTAGTTAGTTAGTTAGTTGAGGAACATCATTCTAACGGTTCATCTGGACTTTGTAATGTTGGCGGAAATACTAAAAAATTAAACCAATATTGATTTTTTTTTTCCCCTAAAATTTTGAAACAAGGATGCTAGAGAAAGAGTACCTTTATTAAAAAAACATACTGGGCAATCAGTTTATAACTATCATCCTGAAAAAAAAAGCTACAGAAAAACACATATACAACTTCAATAGGGGTATTTATCTCTATACAGTATGCATAAGCAGAGTGCATTGTACAAATTATATGTAAATAAATAATTTGAATACAAAACATAACATTATTACATTATATGCAAATAATATGTGCCTCACCTACATAACGGTCCTAACTTATATTTTCTATTTTTCTCTATCAGATGGCTGATGCACAGCAAAAACAAATGGAACATGAGAAAACCATGCTTCAGCAGACATTCATGACAGAAAAGGAGATGCTGTTGAAGAAGGAGAAGCTAATTGAGGATGAGAAAAAGAGGCTGGAGAACCAGTTTGAAGAGGAAGTCAAAAAGGCTAAGGCTCTCAAAGACGAACAGGAACGCCAGAGACAGCAGATGGAGGATGAGAAGAAGAAACTCCAGGCTACCATGGATGACGCCCTCAACAAACAAAAAGAGGCTGAGAAAGAGATGCTCAACAAACAAAAAGAAATGAAGGAACTGGAGAAGAAGAGATTAGAGCAGGAAAAGATTCTTGCAGAAGAGAATCAAAAATTGCGCGAAAAGCTGCAGCAGCTTGAGGAAGCCCAACACACACAAGAGGTCATCCATGTAACAACGGTTGAGACAACAAAGAAAGTTTACAACGGCCAAAGTGTTGAGGTTGACAGTGTAGAGAAACCAGATCCCTTGTCTTTTGACGGTATCCGTGAAAAGGTACCTGCAAGCAGACTTCATGACCTTGGGCTTTTACCGAAGAAGGAGTTTGACAAGCTGAAAAAAGGCAAAACCACTGTGCAAGATCTTGGTGAAACTGAAAATCTGAAAAGAATTCTTAAAGGAAAGAACTGCATTGCCGGTGTCTTGACACCATCTAATCAGAAAATGTCAATCTATCAAGCATCAGCAGAGAAGAAGATTACTCCAGGCACAGCCATGATCCTTCTTGAAGCCCAGGCAGCCACAGGCTACATGTTAGACCCCATTAAGAATCAGAAACTTTCTGTTAATGAGGCTGTCAAGGAAGGTGTGATTGGCCCTGAATTGCACAACAAAATGCTTTCAGCTGAGAGGGCAGTTATTGGCTACAAAGATCCATACACCGGTGGTAAGATCTCTGTCTTTGAAGCTATGAAGAAGGGTCTCATAGAGCATGATCACGCCATCAGAGTCCTTGAGGCTCAGCAAGCAACAGGTGGCATCATTGACCCTATCAATAGTCACCGTGTACCCAATGAAATAGCCTATAAGCAGGGACAATATGATGCAGAAATGAACAAGATTATGGAGAACCCTTCAGATGACACAAAGGGATACTTTGACCCCAGCACTCAGGAACCTCTGACATATTCTGAGCTAATGAAGAGATGCACCACTGACCCTGACACCGGTTTGCTTCTCCTGCCAATCACAGACAAGGCTGCTCAGTGCTCGAGTATATACACAGAGGAAGAGACTAAGGATGTGTTCAGCAAAACAACTGTGTCTGTTCCATTTGGAAGATTCAAGGGAAAGACGGTCACCATCTGGGAAATAATCAACTCTGAGTACTTCACTGAGGACCAGAAGAAGGACCTTCTCCGTCAATACAAGACAGGCAAAATCACAATTGAAAAAATCATTAAGATTGTGATTACTGTGGCAGAGGAGAAAGAGAAGAAGAATGAAATTACCTTTGATGGTCTGAGAGCACCTGTCCCTGCCACTGAGCTTCTGGAATCCAAAGTCATTGATAAAGACCTGTACAACAAATTGCACAAGGGCAACAAGACAGTCAAAGAGGTGTCTGAAATGGAGCCTGTCCACAAAGCACTTAAGGGTACGGACTGCATTGCAGGTGTAGTTATTGACTCAACCAAGGAGACAATGTCCTTTTATCAAGCTATGAAGAAAGACATGATGAGGCCAGGGCCTGCCTTGAATATGCTTGAAGCCCAAGCAGGAACCGGCTACGTGATTGACCCTGTTCATAATCAGAAGTACACTGTTGATGAAGCTGTCAGAGCAGGCGTTGTTGGTCCTGAGCTGCATGAAAAGCTCCTGTCTGCAGAGCGAGCTGTTACAGGTTACAAAGATCCTTACACTGGAAAGACTGTATCCCTGTTCCAGGCAATGAAAAAAGATCTCATACCTAAAGAACAAGGAATCCGACTGCTTGATGCTCAAATGGCCACCGGTGGCATTATTGATCCAGTAAAGAGCCATCACATTCCTCATGATGTGGCCTGCAAGAGAAATTATTTTGATGATGAAATGAAAAAGATTCTCAGCAGCCCCACTGATGAAACTAAATGCTTCTATGATCCCAACACAAAAGAAAATGTCACATACTCAGAGCTCTTCAAGAGATGCGTCCCTGACACAAAAACTGGTCTCCCACTTCTGCCTCTTTCTGATGAAGCAATCAATGCAAAGGAGGAGCAACCATTCACTGAAGCCCAGACAAAAGAGGCTATGACTCAAGCAACTGTGGAGCTTGATTCTGGACCGTTTAAGGGCAGGAAGATGACCATCTGGGAAATCATCAACTCTGAGTATCTCACTGAGGAGCAAAGACTTGACCTGCTCAGACAGTTTAGGTCAGGAAAGCTTACAATTGAAAAGATAATCAAGATTGTTATCACAATTGTCGATGAGAAAGAGGCCAAGAAACAGGAACAGTCCAGCTTCAAGGGACTCCGAGCTCCTGTTCCAGCAGACTCTCTGTATGATTCCAAAATTATTGACAAACCAACATTTGACCTCCTCAAACAAGGAAAAACAACGCCTAAACAAGTCAGTGAGAATCCCAATGTCAATAAATACCTCCAGGGCTCTGATAGCATTGCTGGCATCTACCTGGAGCCGACAAAAGAGAAAATAAGCATTTATGAGGCCATGAAGAAAAAGCTCCTCAGGCACAACACAGGTCTTTCACTTCTTGAGGCACAGGCTGCCACTGGGTTCATTGTGGATCCAGTAAGAAACCAGTGTGTCTCAGTAGATGATGCAGTGAAATCAGGCCTTGTTGGACCAGAGCTACATGAAAAACTCCTCTCTGCAGAAAAAGCTGTCACTGGTTACAAAGATCCATTCACAGGAAAGAAAATCTCCCTCTTTGAAGCAATGCAAAAAGAGCTCATCTTGAAAGAGCATGCAATGCCAATGTTGGAAGCACAGATGGTCAGTGGAGGAATCATCGACCCTGTAAACAGCCACCGTGTCCCAACTGATGTTGCATACAAGAAGAATATTTTCAACAAAGAAACTGCCAAGACCCTGTCTGAACCATCTGATGAAAACAAGGCTTTCTCAGATCCAGAAACTGATGAGAATGTTACCTACGGGCAGCTTAAAGACAAGTGTCAAAAAGATCCAGAGACAGGCATGTACATCCTCCCACTCTCCAAGCCTCAGTCTCCAACTGTTGTGGAGAAGACGTACCTCTACACAGAGGAACAAACACAGAGTGACCTGACCAACACCCAAATTGACATTCCAATTGAGGGGCTTGCTGATAAACCAATGAACCTCTGGGATGTCATGAACTCCAATTTGCTTCCAGAGCAGGAGAGGCAGAAGCTCATGGATGAATATCGCTCTGGTAAAATCACTAAAGAGCGCATGATCATCATTATTATTGAGATCATGGAGCAGAGAGAGATCATCAGAAACGACAGTCCACTGTCTTACAAGACTATCAGGAGAAGGATAACTATTGAGGAGCTCTACAATGCCCGCATCATTGACTTGGAGACATACAACCTCCTTAAACAAGGAAAGCGGGACATCCGTGACATAATGGAGATGACCAGTGTCAAACAGTATCTCTATGGCACAGGCTGTGTTGCTGGAATCACAACTGACTCCAGCTCCAAGTTGAGCATATACCAAGGAATGAAGAGAGGTTTTATTAAACCAGAAATAGCCCTCAGCCTCCTAGAAGCTCAAGCTGCTACAGGATTCATTGTTGATCCACTCAAAAATGAAACACTCACAGTTGACGAAGCTGTTCGTAAGGGTGTTGTTGGCCCAGAGATCCATGATAAACTTCTTTCAGCTGAGAGGGCAGTCACAGGGTACAAAGATCCATACAGTGGCAAAATCATCTCTCTTTTCCAGGCCATGAAAAAGGACCTTGTTCCAGAGGATTATGCTCTGAAAATGCTGGAGGCACAAACTGCCACTGGTGGTATTATTGATCCTGAATTCCAGTTCCACCTGCCAGCAGATGTAGCCACCCAAAGAGGTTATATCAACAAGGAAACCAATGAAAAGCTGACTGACAGTGTCAAAGGATTTGTTGACCCTGTCACTGGGGAGAACCTGTCGTATGTAGAGCTGCTCAAGAGATGCAAGTTAGATGGTGGGTTACGCTTGCTCTCTCTGGGAGACAAGAGGCTGATGTTCAAGGGTCTGAGAAAACAAATCACAATGGAGGAGCTGCTCCGCTCCCAAATCATTGACCAGGAGACTGTGACTGAACTGAATGAAGGTCGTATTTCAGTGGAGGAGGTTAGCAATCGGCTATCTAGGTACCTTGAAGGCACAAGCTGTATTGCTGGTGTATTTTTGGAGTCCACAAAAGAACGTCTATCAATTTACCAGGCCATGAAGAAGAACATGATCAGGCCAGGTACTGCATTTGAACTCCTTGAGGCCCAGGCATCCACAGGGTATGTCATTGATCCAATCAAAAACCTCAAACTGACTGTCAATGAAGCAGTGAAGATGGGCATTGTGGGACCTGAATTCAAAGACAAGCTCCTGTCTGCTGAGCGTGCAGTGACAGGATATAGAGATCCCTATTCAGGCAAAACAATCTCCCTGTTCCAGGCCATGAAAAAGGGCCTAATCCTGAAAGATCATGGCATCCGTCTCCTGGAAGCCCAGATTGCCACTGGTGGAATCATTGACCCAGAGGAAAGTCACCGTCTGCCCGTTGAGGTGGCCTACAAGCGTGGCTTCTTTGATGAGGAAATGAATGAGATCCTGACAGATCCATCTGATGACACCAAGGGCTTCTTTGATCCCAACACTGAGGAAAACCTCACCTACCTCCAACTCATGGAGAGGTGCATCACTGATCCCGACACTGGCCTGGTGCTCCTGCTACTGAAAGAAAAGAAGCGTGAAAGGAAGACCTCCTCAAAGTCCTCAGTTCGTAAACGCAGAGTTGTCATCGTAGACCCAGAGACAGGCAAAGAAATGACTGTGTATGAAGCCTACAGGAAGGGGCTCATTGACCACCAAACCTACCTGGAGCTTGCTGAGCAGGAGTGTGAATGGGAAGAGATCACAATGACCTCCTCTGATGGTACCGTCAAATCCATCATCATTGACAGGAGGTCAGGGAGACAGTATGATGTTGACGATGCTCTTGCACGAGGCCTCGTTGACCAGAATGCTCTTGATACATACCGATCCGGAAACCTGTCCATCACAGAATTTGCTGACATGCTCTCTGGAAACGTGGGAGGCTTCCGCTCTCGCTCATCCTCCTTTGGTTCCACCACTGGTTCCACTTACTCCTCTCCTATGAGCCCCATACCCTCCATCAAAGCACCTGCAGTCATATGGAATGACCCAGCAGAGGAGACAGGCCCCATAGCTGGAATGTTAGACATCGACACACTGGAGAAGGTGTCTATCACTGAGGCCATACACAGAAATCTGGTAGACAACATCTCAGGCCAAAGATTGCTGGAGGCCCAAGCCTGCACAGGAGGAATAATTGACCCTGCAACTGGGGAGAAATTCTCAGTCGCTGAAGCTGCAGAAAAAGGCCTTGTTGATAAAGTCATGGTTGATCGCCTCAACTTGGCTCAGAAAGCATTCAATGGATTTGAAGACCCCAGAACTAAAGTAAAGATGTCTGCCTCCCAGGCTCTAAAGAAGGGCTGGTTGTACTATGAGGCTGGGCAGCGTTTCCTGGAGGTCCAATATCTGACTGGTGGACTTATTGAGCCTGAGGTTGAGGGCAGAGTGTCACTAGATGAGTCCATCAAGAAAGGCACAATCGATGCCCGCACTGCCCAGAAACTGAGAGATGTCAATGCTTACTCTAAATATCTGACATGTCCAAAAACCAAACTCAAAATCTCCTTCAAAGATGCCATGGACAAAAGCATGGTTGAAGAAGGAACTGGCTTAAAGCTTCTGGAGGCCTCCTCACAGTCCAGCAAAGGCCTCTACAGTCCCTACAACGTCAGCGGCCCTGGATCTGCCTATGGCTCCCGAACTGGCTCAAGGACCGGGTCCCGCACTGGCTCCAGGAGAGGCAGCTTCGATGCTGGCTCTGGCTTCAGCATGAACTTTTCATCCTCCTCCTTCTCATCCTCTTCAACTAGCTACGGCCGCAGATTCTAATTAGCTAGTTCTCTTCCTAACAACTTATGACTAAAAACCAACAATACTAATGCACTTTACAGTTGCATTTCTCATAGGAAACAAGAGTTACATTAACAAAGAAAATATAATTTATTTATTCTGCCTTGCATATAGTTACATCAAGAATTGCCCAGGCTATTTTTTTCATAACAGATGTCTAAACTTGTGCCTCATATATGGAGACATAACCAAGCATTGCTAGATATAAAAGATAAGAATTTTCTTTCTAAAGTCACTTTATATTTTTCAAAGCGAAGCATGAAATTTCTGCAGTTTTTTAAGTGACTTTATAGTTTTCATTTTACACCTGTTAAAAAATTGTATACTTGTGCTTTCTGAAACTAATATATACTGTATGTATGTCAAACAGAACTATTTTTCCAGTATTCCTTGTTTCCTTTGAAATTCAAGAATATTTGTCTATTTTTTATCTTTTTCGACAGTACTACTTAATGAGATACTGTATATCAACTTAGTTCTGATGTTTTTAACAGATTCTAAAATACATAGATGCCTTCAAATCTCTGAATGTTTGTATAGAATATGGACAGATTTTGTGTTAAAGTTCTCATGTTAAATGCCTAACTAAATAATATACCCAGAAAGAATACACACTACAAAAATAGATATAAAACACTGAGAAGAAGTGCCAGAATTAGGATTACACAGACTTTTATAAAACCAGTTTCACATCTGCCATCACCTTGTACTTGTGCCCATTTATGTTCAGTGGCGCTGCATCCGTAGACTTCATTACACTATTGTTTTACACACTCCAAGTTTTGGATTCTTTTTATTCACCATCAATCAAGTGTTCCTGGTAAATCCCAAGATGATGTCAGACTTGATCCTGCTCTCCCATTCAGACCAGCCTCCTGTTATTTTGGTTCTTGTAAGTTGAAATTTTTTTTTTTTGTTTGTGTGTGTTTGTTTGTTTCATTTTGTTCATTTTGTCCATTTTCTTCATTTGATTTTTATGACATTTCAGAACCTAGATTATGCCCTTCATTTATGCCTTATCCCACACACTATCATTGTGAAATCACTTATGAACTATTTCCGTTCATAATTCTCATTACTGCTATTTTGTCCTGTTGTTTTTGACAGCTGCCTCAGTCCCCCAGAATGCAACATGTCAGCGCAGATACTCAGTTGGTCAGAGCATACAATCCCCTCAACTTGGATGGATTTGTGAGTCCATGTCATCCTCACGCAGTTACACAGGTACAGTATATACATTTTTTTGGAAACATTATATCATTTTTCATTTCCTTTGCAAAAGATGAAACCAAATTTCATCAGATTTGTGTTGCATTTTTTAAAAATTATTTCATTTTTTTCTCGCTGCATGGTTTGGTTTATTTTTATTTCAATTCATAGTTTTTTTTTTCCTTTTGTTTCTAGATCTGCCATTGAGTATGTCCTTTCTTCCATTGCACATCACATTTGAAGAAAGCTGAGGCTGAGTCAACCTGACATCATCTTGGGATGCCTTTCTAGGAACACTCTTCATTCATGACCATTTTTCATATATTTATTACTTGAATGCTAATAGTGCTATTTATGTTGTCATATTAAGATTTTTTTGAGAACACTCCCAAAACATACACATCTGTGTGTTTATTCTTTCATTTAAATTTGGATTAACTGTAGTGGTAGAACAGCACATCTTCATGTTGCTGTCCACTGAGTATATTTTTGTATGATCGCTGTAAATTCAGTCCAACCAAAGTGCTAATAAGATACATTTGGAGAATTGACATATTTGATACAGCACCACATTGCATGAATGTATGTATTATATCAAATTAACTCATTTCAGTTGACAGTTTGCCACAGGTTGCAAACTGAAAAAACAGCTTGAAGCTTTATTTTGCTTAGTTATTTTTCCACAGCAAGCATTTCTTTTATGTATCTCTAAAGTGTTTTACCTCTGTAAATCCTTTTATTTTGTTCTCATCATGTTTTTGATATATCATGAATTTGCCTTGCATGTTTTTACTAACTTTACAAAGGATATTTGGGAAAAAAATGTTAGTGTAAAATAAAGACAACTGCAGATGTAACTGCTGATTATAATTTTAGCATTATATGGATTCACAAACTAAGTGGTTCATTTTGCTTATGGGGCAAATTTTTTGCTTGAATGATATGGTGAGTGGATTCTGTTGTATGTTCTGAACATAACACTATGTTGTAAATAAATATGCTCTGAAGAGGCCCTCTTGTCATTCATACATCAATACTCGTGCATCTGAAGCTATTTTTAAAGTAGAATATGGGTTTCAGTGCTGTCTCAAAGGGACAGTCCACTCCAAAATCAAAAATACATATTTTTACTTTCTTTCAAATATAATGGAAATAGATGGCAACCAGCCTGTGGTGCTCAAAGTGCTGAAAAAATATAGCTGAAAACCCCTTTCCAGAAAACATGACCCAGTTACCCAAGATAATCCACAAACCTTGTTGTGAGCAGTTCCATGTAGGAACTATTTTGTCTCTACCACACTACACCCTCTAGCCGTATCACTGTGCAGAAGGAAGCGTGCATCTACTCATGGATGACAGTCTTGTGCTTTTGACAGCGCCATATGTAAAAATTAAAGGCAACTTCCTCAGCTGAGCTGTAACTTCTTGTCTATCTGTGAATGATTTGGGGGTGAACTGTCCCTTTAAGTTACAATGGAGCACTAATGACACACTAGAAAATCAAATATAAGACACAACAGCTCATTCTATGTGGAATATTTTGAGAAATATATAAAGAAAAGTAAATGTCTCACACATACTGTAGAGTATATGAAGGGTAATGTAAATATTTTAAAAAATGGTGTTACTGTTCCACTGCAACATAAGTTCTCAAACTTCTTTATTACTACACAGAACGTATGAACATACTATCCAGTAGTTAAAAGAGAGGATAAACAATTTTATTAAAATTCTGTGCAGTTCTGTGTAGTTCAGTAGCTTTATGAATCTTCCCTCTGGAGAGCAGAGCAGTTGGCCACATGAGGGCAGTATAATACTGACCCACACTCATCCATAAGGAAGCAGCAGTGAATCAGGTGACAAAGCTAATTTGATGATGATAGAAACCCATTAAGGTGTTTACCATAATGATTACAATACTACAGACATAATACCAGGTTTAGCTCACACATTTTGAATTCCCTCCAGAGGTGTGTTCTGATCAGGATAAATACTCGGATACTGTAGAAGCATCATCAGTAACGACGTCACCGTTTTGCATACTGGTACGAATGTGGATTTACGCCCCATCTTTTCATACCAGATGTGAACATATTTTGCTCTATTTGCCATCATTAGCCACTGGATTTGATAGAGGATCCTGCCAACAGAAGAAACGGGGTACTCACCTCCCAGAATTCTTCGCTCAGCTCCCTTGACTACTCTGATCTGACCCTTTCCCTCCCAGTTCTCTCTGCATCAGAGGGTGAAGGCAGAGAGGTAAGAACACAGAGAAGAGAGTATAAAAACACACACCATCTTCCCGACATCTCATCTATAACATATTCAATTATGAACAGTTGAAATGCTCAAACAGCTGGAAATGTTATAAAAGTAAGCTAAACACAAGAACTGGTACAAGGATCACTTTGCATGTATATTGTCCCAATGGTCTCTTGCAGGATAAAGGAAGTGCTTTCTTTGGCTCACCAACGCCTACATCGCAGGATCAGAGATATGGGTATGCTAATGTGCAAGATTTATTCATTCTTCTTAACGCAGTGCCACAATAATAGGTAACTTGCACCCTTGATTAACTGACAAATTCTAACATCTGTTAAAGTTAAAGGTAGACCATGCAGCATTGTTTGTACCATTCAAATTTGGCCCTGGCTCAACAAATGAGAGAAAGGGAAAGAGACAGAGAGTGAATTAGGAGAGCAATCATATGTTAGCGAGAACAAAACAGCGAATCAGAGAAATAAAAGATTATTTTCTGATTGTTTAGCAGCAGCTATGTTCTAAAGCACAAATGTGGCGACGCCTGCGAGCTAGTTCAGGCAGTCAACTCGAGCTGCTACGTCAACCTCACGTGACATACCTCATTCTTAATACTACATACCAAACGCACACTTCCAATCTCGCGGTCTATTTAAACTGCTGATCCTCCCATTCCTCCCTCTGCCTGCCTATGCGTGTCGCCCCGCACTAGCGTTGCTGCCTGCTCTTTAACCCCACCACCACCCCAGCATCCACCTGCAGGCTCCGACGGGGGGTTCAAGATTTGCTCATCACTCCCCTTATCTCTATGTAACATAAGCTGCGGGGAGTGATGAAGTCGGAGCCTAGACGCCAAACTCAAATCATGTTCTGCTGCTGAATAAACATTCTAAACGTGAGTTGTCTGACTGAAATAAACTTAAACGCCCACACCTCTGGAAAATGCCTCGATCCTCATTCTGCTCTGCTTCTGTGTATGTATACAGACAGAGAGCAGAGGATGCAATGTAACCGTTGTTTGCAACCTTTTCATAGAGTCACAACCTCAAAACCTGCACTCTGTATTGGCTGGAGGCTACACACCACTGCCCAACAGGCTGAAGCTCAGAAACGTCCCAAACAAAATAATGAGAAAATGTGAAAATACAGCCAGAGAGTCATGTCTCTGCAAATACAGATATGATTTTAAGCAGTGATTCCCAAAGTGTGGGCTGATGCCCACTGGTGGGCCACGAAGGCCTTGCAGGTGGGCCTTTAGAAATCATGAAAATTAAATAAATAAAACATTTTTAAGTTTCAATTTTATAAGTTTGAAATTACCACTAAATATTGATGATTAATTAAAAAGTAATCAGAACTAATAACACGTCATCAGATTTAAATTATGGGTTATTCTTCATTTATCTGACCTGGTTTAACAAATGTTACACAGTATTTGATAACCTGTAACATTCACAAAGCAATATATTTTATATCTCGTTATGGGACAATTAATCTCGTGTTTTGACCATAGTTGTGATTAAAGGTTTGAGTGGGCTGCAGACGATTTTCAGATTTAAAATTGGGCCATGGCATTAAGTCTGAGACAGGCTGATTTAGAGGGATTACATTTATGTTGTATATGAGTCTACATTGTTCTTTAGGAAAATGCTGCATGGTATGCCTTGAAATACTCAACCTTTAAGAAATCCTAAATGAGGAGTTCAAGATTATGTCCAATAAAAGCGCTAATGGTAAATATTGATACTTGAATTTAACTTTTAGTCTTGATTTTGAAGAAAATATTCTAATCCAAGTGAGACCAGCGTGATTGAAAGTGGCCACCAACAGTCACATAAAAACACACACACACAGCCTGTGACGACAGTTGTAAATTGTCAATTGTATCAGCTTTATAGACCGGTGAGTCTGCCTTTGCAGCAACACAAAGACACTGTGAAGACATTGTGAAGTGAGCGCACAGTGTAAAATATCTAATTGAAACATACTGAAACAAGAAGACAAAGGTTCCAGCCCAACAGACAGAGAGAGAGCAGATGCCTCCCTAATGAGATATTTTTCTAAGCCCTGGTTATATTATCCTTTGATAAGAATAATAACTCTTGAAGGCTTTGTTTCACCTCTTCCTGCTGTAGTACAGGTCATGACTTTGGTATTGTGGGTGTTCTCCCAATTCTCTGCTTCCTGCCATCACAATCAGAGATCATACAAATTCCAAGTCATAGAAATAGAAATAACACTAAAGTAAGCATTTGCATCCAGAGTAGTACAGGTATTCCACAAATACACTGTATCTCAACGAACGCAATGTGATTATATGACAAAACAACTGACAGACAGAACAAAAATAGCTCTTTATGAACAAATTAATAACAAAGCAAGTATTAATATTTGTTTGGTTTGATTTAGATCATCCTTTTTGGTGCATGACCTCCATTTCTCTGATTATATGTTAAAGATATTTGTAAAATATAATCATTATAACTTCATATACTTTATATTTCTCCCCTCTGTTTCAGGAGGGACGACGAGAACTTGGGTCAATGGCAGTGTGAGTTTAGGGGTCAAATCAGAGCACTGAGACAGTGGCTGAAGAGCATGGAGATGAGGCTGCCTCCTCTGGACCCCAGGGTTAGTCGGGATTACTGTCTGTCTGCCTTCTGCTGTCTCTCTACCTTTCACTCAATTTCTGTTTCACCATATCCCATGTTAGAATGAGAAAAGCGCCTGCACGTTTCATCCAATCCCCTACCTGAGGTGACAATAGTATGTTTTTGTTCATGTTTTTGTTTTCCTATGGTCAAATTTCAAGTTGCTGAATATTACCAGGCACTGGACACTTCAACACAGAAGAGAATT
>JAJHUR010090495.1:0-17074 GCA_027495735.1 Lutjanus campechanus | reverse complement strand
TGTATTATCTTTATTGTTCCTGAGCTTTTACATGCTGTGCATCTTTCCAATCTAGTCCTCATGCAAAAGAAATCCTTCTGTCATGTCCTTGCCCTGTCTCTCACTCTACATCATTGAGTGTGTCCAACTGCTAGAGTTGTTCTCAAGGTTACAAAGACACTTGTGGGGCCCCGTGTTCTCAACACACTGAGAAACAATACAACAACATTTTATTATCTTCAAGTAACAGGGCTCTACAGCAGCGGTTCTGTACCAAAGCAGCGGTGCGTCAAACTGAAAGCTATTCTCAGTATGCTAACACGTTCACAATTGCACTGCTACGATGCTGATGCTGAGCAGTTGTGATTTTTACATTACTATGTTCACATTCGCTAATTAGCATTAAACTCAAAGTACAACTGAGGCTGATGGGAATGTCATTAGTTTTGCGGGCATGTCATTATTTTAAAAAAGTATAGGAAAATGACATTTTTTAATTTGAAAATGCACTCAAACTGCAAATGTCAGCCTTGTGATGGCAGTGTTATTTGAAAAGATAGGTGTTCACCAAATTTCAGAATATCCCAAATTTCACAGAAAGTCATACGATAGTTGTCAAGATATTCTCGTCTGGATCAAAAAGGTGGACCAACTAACAGACAGCCATACACCACCATCACTAGACCCGCTTCATGATCAAAACAAACGAAAATAATTACAGGTTGCTTTCCCATGAAGCATCCTGTAATTATTCAATCTTTTAGCACTGCCTACTGCTGCTACTTTCCCTATCAATACAGACTGATGTTGATTCAACAGCAACAGTAAAACTGGCACTTGTAAAGAATATCTAAGAAAATTTTGGTAAAAGAGCAAAAACAAACATGAAAGATGTGAAAAATGAACCAATGAGTCATGCTGGTCGGTATAGTAACTAACACTGAAGTTAATTGAGCAGTACGAGAAAGAAGAGGGAGACTGTGGAGGTTTTTCAGACTGGGTTTTGAGGTGGTCCTCCTCCACTCCTGCAGGGACACTTCTTTAGGCCACAGGGGGACAGACTGGCTAGGGGGGGATCAGGCTCCATTGTGCCTGGCCTGGACAGCCAGGCTAGAGAAGTGCTTGGCATTGGAGGCCCTCTGCACACATGAGCGCACACACTGAAAAGACATTAGACTCAGATGGGAGGAAGAGGCAAGGGGGCAGAAAAAAAGAAAAGCAGGATCTTTATGGTAAGAGCACTCTGATCTGACTATTGAGGCATTTATTGAACACCAACTGTAGAGTTTG
This sequence comes from Lutjanus campechanus, assembly GCA_027495735.1. Classification (NCBI taxonomy): domain Eukaryota; kingdom Metazoa; phylum Chordata; class Actinopteri; order Lutjaniformes; family Lutjanidae; genus Lutjanus; species Lutjanus campechanus. Next base: position 15,805 of record JAJHUR010090495.1, on the reverse strand, counting down.
TGTCATACAACCATCTCTACTAATATTTGTACAACATTTTTTTAGTCAAGGCTGTAGCCAAGAATTGTTGATGATTGGGTTAAAAATCTCTCTTGTTATAAGGTGCAAAGTAGATTTATTTGTCATTAAGAAAGGCATGGTTGTATAGTGAAATTAAGCTTTTTTTTGCTACTGATAAACTAATAAATAAACATCATTACATTTATATACAGTAAATTGATTAAATGCCTGAGGTAAGAAGCTGTTCTGTAGTCCAGTGGTAGCGGATACTTCTACATCTCTTGCCGCATATTGTAAAATGTTGTTAAATGGCATGCTTGAGTCAAAATAGTCAAAATAGTAACACACTGATGTATTTGTGTCCTCAGCAGGATAGGTAACAAGCTAACCATAGTAATAGCATTGCTTATATCAGCTACTTTTTTCTGTCAGTCCAACTGGCTGTAAAACCTGTTATTCTTTGGTTCCTCCCTTCAGGCCTAATTCAACCAGCCAGATTATATCTATCTCCAGAGCAGCTGTGCCTGTGAAAAACATTTCTGTTACTAAAAAATAATTTAAATAATTTTGTAATTTTGCTGCTTGTTTATTGGTCATTCTTATTATGAAACTATGAAACAGTAACATAATGACTTATCTTGTGCGGTGTTATTAATTATTTAAAAAAGACCCTTAAATTTATATACAGTATAATAGTTGCATTAATAAAAATTAAACAAAACTATTTTGCAATGTCAAAGTGCTGCAGAAGAATAAGCACTCTCACAGCCTAAGGGAAGAAGCTGCTGTGCAGTCCGGTGGTATGGCCATGGATACTTCTATATCTCTTGATGCATATTGTAAGCAGCAGGTTTGCTAACAAGCTAAACTTAGCACTAGCATTGCCTATATCAATTACCTTTCCCCTGGTGTCTCTTTTCCTATCAGTCTAAATTGGCCATCAAACCCGTTGTGTCAGGTTCCTCCCATCAGGTCTGGCTCAACCAATTAGATTATGTCTCTCGCAAAGAAGCTCTGCCTGTGAGAAATGTTTGCATTACTTAAACTCGGATTTTTCTGATTGAATATTTCAATTACAATTGAGCAATCACGCATTAATATTATGTCTTAAATTGTGTGCACTGATGCTGAAAGAATGAATTCAGCCTTTAGATAAGAAACATTTTCATTGAGCGTAATCTATTGTGCAGCACCAACTGAAAGCCATTCTAGCACAAAACATTAACATGATACAGCTTCAAGACGGTGAGGTAATAATTTATTTGATTATCCTTGTTGAAGGGTAACTGCAACATTTTCAATGAGCTGTGAATCAATTACACAAAAGGGTCGAGAGTCCTTGATGTTTTTATTGTTATACTAAAATTTGGTTTTGGTTGATTTAGTTATATGGTCCATTGAAGTAGGTGTGTTCCATTGTCCTGGCTGAATGTTTGAGCCATTAATTGATTGTGTGTTTAAAAAGGGCCAAGGGACAAAATACGATCTGTGTCTGAACCCGTATGACCTTTGAAGAAACTCATTGATTACCATCTCAGGGAAAACATTCTTCTACAGAAGACGTTCTTCTTGGTTAAATATTCTTTTTCCACATTACATTTTGTCTCCGTTTCCCTGGGGACTGACGTGCAAGATGCGCAGGCATGTCTTATCAAATCGTGAAAGCTTGAACGCTTTGGAGAGCTTTGGCCTGACCCCCAACAAGAGTGTGTGAAATAAGGGGGTGTCTTTTTATCTCTACCATGCCTTTATCATACTGCATCCGACCTCAGACCTTTGTCATGGTAATGCTGTTAGTCTGCTGCACTGCTGGTTTCAGTCTGGGCCTGAGGGACTCGTTAGTTAGCAGCATGAATGAGGACATCCCTCAGCAGCCCCCCATATACAGACCCTCCTACAATACACAGGAGAGGGGCACACACCTGCTCCTTAACACAAGGCATGCACTGGCACATCTTAAGCTGTTTTTCCCATCAACACTGGGATGCATATGGGCCTCAAATTGGAGGTTGTCAAGCATGGATATAATAAGCATTTCAGATGGACATACCATTTAGTTTGTGAATTTGAGTTTGAATATGAAAAGATTATTAATAGACCAAGAGGTCAAATAATCAGTTCAGTAAATGTGTGTATAATTTGCTACAAAAATTACAAATTACAAAATAAAGTAGCTTTCAAATTTTAAAATGTAGTGCATAAGAACAGGCCTGGATAATAACAATAAACAACATTTTCTATCTCTGTTTATTGAATTTGATATCGCAGTAGGGATTCCACGGGGTCCATTAAGTAGCTGCTGTGGAGCTTTCGATTGCATCACACTTCCTCCTCCTCAGCAGATGGAGTTGCCCAGATGTCACGGAAATGTAGATGTTCAAATTTCCAGTCCTCTGAGTACTTAGAGGATTTTTTTTAAAGGGACTTACTAAAAGAATTTTTGTGATACAATCAAAAGCTCAAAAACAGCTGCTGAATGGACCTAGTAATAATTAAAAAAAAAAGTTTTGTCATCTGCTGTTGTCCTGGCCAAACAGCTTTCAGGCTCATGTTTTCATTTGCTCTGGTTGATCCGTCTGGCCCCCCCTTACAGTCAGACAGAATTCCACCTGCCTGATCAGCCCTATTTAATATAGGGTGGGTTCTGTATCATGATTGACAGTGGAGCATCACCATTCCAGATTTGAAGAATCATCTATTGCTGTTCTGATTGGTTGTAGGTCTATCCAATTGCATCCAGCAGGCATGTAACTACTCGGGCTCCTGAAACTCAAATCAAACTCTGAAAGGCAGACCAAGATTCTGTTACTGCGTGGCCTATTTCTGACCTAAAATGATTTCAGAAGCACATTTCAGTGTACTGTTTAGCTGTAAGAAAAGTTGTAACTATTACATATTATTATGTACTATGGCCTGTTTGGAAATGGAACAAGTACAGCTACATCATGTTTCATTGCTCTGATTGGTTGTAGGTCACATTACAGTTACTATGTTTACAAGCTGGAACTGCTGGAGCCACTTGAGCCATTTTGCTTCTTTGCATCAAAATAGGCACTGTGATACTTGGGCATATCCAAAAACCTGTTTATATCCAAATTTTTCAAAATGTTTAAAAGCAAGTGCGTTTCTCCTTGTGGACTTTTTTTTTGCACATGCATCTCTACCTCAACCTTGCAAGCTCTTGGCTAGTTGGTTTGTTTACAATGCACAGAGTTGACGGTAAACAGGAAAGAGACCGTGTGTCGCAAACTACATTCAGAATATTCAAACACAATATCCTGTTTACAAGACATATATCAAATTTAAAATATTTTTGACTATAAGTCGAAAATGCGGGTGCCTGTAAACATTAATCTTTTGATATGAATTTTAACTCTCTTTTTACACCATGTCTAAATTTGACGTCACTGACAAGTCAAAGTGACATCTCTTCACTTTGACAGTCAGGTTGAGGTCAAAAGTTCTTCTTTCGGCTTCCCCTGCCCCCCCTGCTGAGGAGGCTCTTCTGCATAAAGGCTCACTGTGTCTTAAAGGTCTTTGGTTTCCCTGGGCCTGTGGCAGATGCTGCATCCCAAATAAGCCTTGTACACACAACTTACCAACAGGGCCAGGAAGAGGGGTGAGAGATCACAGCTTATTATCCTCTCCTGTCTGTTTCTGACAGACTGCAAACAGCATCCCTGCTCTCTGATGCTGTCATAACCTTTAAGAAAAAAAGGGGGGTTGTTTTCATTGCTGTGAACCACCTACAAGACAAATGAATAAACTTACTCAAGTTGAGATTAAATGTTACATCCGACTGTTTATCTCTCGGCGTGTCAAATTGATTTTCATCTTATAGCTCTTTAGGTAATCTCTCCCATAGGAGATTTTTTATTCACACACTTTATCAGGGTTAATAGCAATGTGGGGCCTCTTCCTTTATTGCCTGTGCCTTCCTGTACTCAATGGAGGATGTGGACTTATGGCTGTAAATCCTCTCTTTTCTTGGAGCAGTTGGATCAAACGCAGAGCTGATGATGAAGTTGAAGTCCTCTGTCCCCCCAAGCTGCTAAATCCTCGTCTCAGCCATGACTGTGATTTCCAGGATCCAGGCAGCCCAGCAAGGCCCGGGCAACCCAGTAGGAAAGCCCATCAGCCTTTTCATCCACTTTTCTTGGAAGCAACCTCTTTTGGTGATAAATGACAGTGTGGTTGCTGAATGGTGCTTCTGATTTGACCCTGAAAAGGGACCCCCTCTTTTTTTCATCACTCATGAAGAGGGCTAATTACCATGTTCTGTAGAGGGGCCATTGAGGTCTTATTTAATTTGAAGGCAGCGGAGACGTTCAGATAGGAGAGGAGGGGAAAAACAAGCCCGTAAAATTAATCTTTTTTTTTCTCTGGTCCTTTGGCACATGGGATGTGTGATCAAATTTAGGCTCCCACTGGACACTAATTTGGAATCGCATTAATTTGGAAACTCATTTTACTCTATCCCAATGATGTCCACTCCATTATCACATGCATTTCGGGAGGATAATGAGGGCTTCTGACAATGGGAAGATGATTTTTTTTTTCATTCACTAGAAGCTTGCACTGTAAAAAAGTTGTTAAAAAGGTAGCAGCTGCAAAGCCTTTTTGACTTTACTCAACTAAATTTGTCTTGTCAACTTAGGCTAGAGGGTTTACTCAATGTGAAATCTTAAGTTTGTCAAAGTTAACATAACTGTCCGGAGCTACTCATGTACTTAAGTTCACTTAAAGTGCTATCTCGAGTTTATAAAGCATAGCATTACTATTCAGATCTACTCATGTACTTAAGTTCAGAGAAAGTGCTATCTTAAACTTGTTAAACTTTACATTGTTATTCAGATATACTCATATACTTAAGTTCAGTCAACATGCTGTCTTAAGTTTGTCAAACACAACATTAACCCACTATTAAGATCTACTTGTGTACTTGAGTTCAGATGTGAATAGCAATGGTAAGTGTGACAAACTTAAGCTAGCACTTTAGCAAACTTAAAGGCAAACAATGCAAGATTTCCCCAACAAATATAGACTTTTTTTTTTTTTTTTTTACAGTGCAATACATCTCGGCATAGCTCAGCATGCCAGTTGCTCTTCATCCACATCAACTCTCATCTTATTTTAAGAACTGTGTGCAGTCTCTGTGTGCACCAACTGTGAAATGGAGAGGAGAGAATTTTGGCAAAATCATTTAATTAGTACAGAGGGGGCTGCAGGATGCTGAAAGCTGGGATCAGGTGTCATGGTTTTACAACAATGTCTTCCTGGCAAAGTGGTGCCTCATCACTGCCAGCTCCTTTCACATAAAGAAAGGGGGGACGGGGAATGTGGGCCTTACTTGCTCATTAAACAGCTAAAGACATTAGCTCTCTGAGTGACCCAAAGAAACAACTATCTTTGAGTTTGTGGATTTGTTTTCCAGCTAAACTGTCTGAGCTGTGTCTTGTCAGCTAAAGGTGTTCATAACATACGATAGCCTGGTTTTTGTACTACTGAACATTACAACACTGTGAGGTACAGGATGTGTTTCGTGGGAGAGACCGGGAACTCTAACATCAGCACTGGAGTACTTGGGGGTTAAATAACTTGACCCTACGGGGGTCATTCTATTCAATTCACTCTCGCTCTCGTCGGACACAGTGGCAGGCATTTTCACTTTTCTTTTTTCTTCGCCTTTGTTTTTCATCACCATTTGCATAAGTTGAGGCTGGAAGAGTGTGGGGGGGTCAGAAATGGGGCAGTAATGTAGTGAAAACCTGAAGCAGCTTCAAAGCAGATTTAACAGCCTATTTTTACCACCACCAGCATCTTTAGAGCCCATTCACTGAGGTTTATAACACTATTGAATGAATAGCTATGTGGATAATGTAACAAATGATAGACTGTTTTACAAGACTAGAAATGCACTACAAAATTTTTCCATCTAACATTATAGTCTTGTCGTCAGTCACAAAGTAGGGTTTTATTAATCAGGCACCGTCTGAGACTACTGTCAGAAAATCCCAGTTATAATTAGTCAGACTTAACTTTCACTATTGATAGCTGAACCTCATCACATCCACCTTCAACAGACTAAGAAAAAGTCAAATATAACTGGTCTGTTCGGTCCAGATCGAAATATCGAAACAATGGGCAGTCCTGTACAGATATTTATGGTCTCCAGAGTATGAATCCTACTGACATTTACTCTAGGCCGCCATGAGGTTTACATTGTTGGTTTTCATTGAAATATTTTGACAGCTACTGACTGGATTGCCATGAAATTTACTACAGATATTGTTAATGCGCCAGTCAAAGCTGGCCCCTCCTCCCCAGCTCAACGAACGAGAGAGGGAGAGTGATATAGAAAAGGAATTAAGTGCAGTTAGCGAGGACAATGCAGTCAATAAAATGTTATTTTCTGTTTTACAGCAGTTATGGTCTAAAGCATAAATAGATGCACAAACATCTGCAAAACACCAGACTTAGTATGAATACAGCTGACACTATCCTCAGTCTATTCTGGTTGTGTATGTTTGTATATCTCTAGTGTTGTCCCACCATGCCTTTCTTATCCTGGGAAAAAAAATTATCATTGGCTGGCAGGAGGAACACTTTGTGGTGTGCTGCTTGTAAGACCCACACTTTGTTTTCTTCTTTTCCTAGGACTAGGGAGTTGACAGCGTCAAGGACAGGCCAAAAAATTGAGACATTTGTGTTCACACATACAGCTGCAGTGCGGGTGTGAAAGGGGTTTAAGTTTTTTATAGTGTCTCAACCCTATACACAGGACTGTCAAACAGGCTGCAGCCCAGAAACGCCCCAAGCAGAGCAATAAAATGAGAAAATATAGGCAGGGGGCAGGATCTGTGCAGATACAGCCACCACTACACACTTTTGTAAGAAAAATGTTGCGTATTATGCCTTTTAAGGTCCCTAGAGGAAGCATTTCAATGACCTAAGCCAAATTTAGTGTCACTTTTAATTTGCCCAGTACCTTAGTTTATGACCAAATGCAGTACCTGCAAAACTAATGGCATTCCCATCAGCTAAACAACAGATGTTAGCATGCTATCTAAAGGCTAAACTAAGATGGTGAACATGGTATTCATCACCTGCTAAAAGCAAAGGGCCATTGGCATGGCTTTAAACTCTTTGCCTTGTTTGGTGAGACAGCCTCACTAAACTCACTCTTTTATGCAATATGACAGTGAAATGACACATTTATCTTTGGTTGTGCTTAATTCTGAACGGCGCAACCCCGCTGCATGAAGCTCTTGCAGAACATACTTAACTCAAGTCTCGGTTAATGGAGTTACATCATGATCCTCTGGCCCAAAGTGAATAAATCAGGACTCGACACACATCTCATGTTGAATAAACCGTGTTTGCATTGACATGTTCAAATACATTTTCACTCACATGTAATGAAGAAAGCACTTTACACTGGAGAGAGTGGTATTGATATTTTATGAGGTGATATATGTACTTGCATGGGGGAATGCATGCAGACAGGCACATGAACATTCTTTGCTAATCCCACATAATATTATCATTTAAAGCTGCACAGGCTGAGATATTATACAGGCAAATTATATATATTATGTAAAAAATAGTACAGTATAAAAGTGTTTATTGAAAAGGTCAGTAGAAAGGTTTGTCCTCCCTCAGATGTGTTCTTTATCTCAAATGAGTGACCTTGTGGGTTAAGGAGGAGGCTGAGTGGCGGTTATCTGCATGCATGTGCGTGTGTCCACGTTCCCTGGTGAGACAGAGTGAAAGGGGGTGCGTGGGTGTGTGTACTGTACGTGCATGCACGCATTCAGTGGATCAGTCAATTGGTTGATTATTTGGTTGGCTGGAGAAAGACAGGCAGAAAGGATTTGGGGCGTGAACGCTCTTTTTGAGACGGTCACCTGTATGCACGCTTCTGTTGCACCTGCACATGACGTCATTTCCAGAAAGATACTGTATTAAAAGCAGTGTTAATCTCATAGCTTGTATCCAAATTAACACCTGGACAGAAAAAGTTCACATGGTTTAGTTCAAACACCAAAAAATGTGAGTGAATGTTGCTGTATTAGTGTTTGCATACAGTACTCTTGCTGTTCTGCATTTCTAAGGCAAATATTGTGACTTATTGAAATAGGGAATGATAGAATTTCACCATAGGGGTCCTTCCTTTGCTTTCCCATGCCAAAAGCACAGAAAAGACTCTGTATTATCTTCCCATTGCTCTCTATTTGTGTTTTCTTCCAGCCTCTTTGTTTATGGGCCGGGGTTGCAATGGCTGGAAGTGAGTTGAAAAGTAATCTGAGATGTTTTACAGTAATTAGTCGTCTTTGTTGCTGCTGTGGAGACTGCTGCACTGACTCTGAATGGGGAAAGGGGGGACTTGCAAGGGGGTTGGGGTGAATGTGTGAGTGGGTGGGTTAGCAGGGTGGGTGTGGGTCCCTTCTTTTGTAGCATGCACTTCTCTCCTTCGCCATCGAGAGAGCGGAATGGGCCGAGGCAGCTGTCACTTAACATGTGAATGTTCCAAGGGCGGCCCAGGGGTCTTTAGAAAACTCTCCCTTTTTTTTGCCCCCCACCCATCCCCATTTTTCAAGCAGAAGCAGCATGGAGTTTTCTGAGCCACAGTCAGAGCCAGAGGAGGGGCTTTGTTGGATGAGAAGGGGGAGAGAGTGAGAGAAAAAAGCCTGGTGGAAGGTAAAGGGGGCACTTTGCCGCCTAGCTGCCTGGTACAGGAGCAACCTGAGCGGCAGGGAGAATGCCGCCGCCTTGTCGTTACACGGAGCTGGCACAATCTGACCTCCATGTGAAAACTGTTCTTGGCCGAGAACTGTGGGAGTTCAACTGAGCCGTTGGAATACATTGTCTCCATCTGGGCGCACTATCCCATCGGCGGCGTTAACAAGGAAGGAATTCCTCTATCACAGCTCCCACAACAAAGAAGAAAGGGAGAGGAGCAGAGCTGGTGGGAGGAGAAGTGAAGTGAGGGGAGGGGAGGGGTGCACCGAGAGGGGAGAGGAGGACATTGTTTGCCTGTGACTGTGGGCAACGGAAAAGCATGAGTTATCAGGGCATGTGTGAGTGTGTTTAGAAAGTGTGTTTGTATGTGGGCATGTGTGAATGAGTGGACTTGATTGAGTGTATGCATGTGTGTGTATGTGTGTGTGTGTGTGAGGAGCCTTCAGTTTGGGATGTTAGGAGCTGGGAGGCCGTTCAAAGGATGCTCAAACAAAGCTGGATTTTTTTGTTCCCCCCCTTTCTCTCCCTTTTCGAATGCTGATTGAGGACCGGCTGGATTCCTTTACTCATGCTGTTTGGCTCAACTGTGCTTCAGGGTAAGTGTGGTGCACGTTAGCTTCAAACCGCCAAAACTGCCAGTAAAGCAGGATTGGCCCAGGGAGAGTTTGGTTGTGGACTTTTGCTGGTCAGTGATTGAAGGAGCCATGTGACAGTTACAACTGGGGGATTTTCCTTACTTATTCTAACCAAATGAAACAGTGCAAGGGCAGGAGGCAATGAGATGCTCCATGAGAGTGAATGGATCATTTTGATGTAAGTATATTTTACCTGGTTCAGAAGTTTGCTTGGATTTCATGAAAAGATTCTCAAGTCTGATTAAAATTTTAATACACCTCAGCAGGGATGGCCGTTTCTAATAACTTTTCATTTAGCCAAAGCCATGCTGAAACTGGATTCTGTACAGTAGCTTTGTGTTGCATGTTTTGGACGACTCTCCTTGAGATGAACCGTACGACCTTGTGCAATATCCACCCTAAAATGTTATGGGTCTCATGGGTGAATGCACAGCTGCCATACTTAATTAGAGACCACTACCGTGATTACTACTTCAGGACCTCCCTTAGCAGAGGCAGACACACAGCAGTGACACAACATTATGGCTCTCCTACTGTTGTGATTAATGATTATTGTTCTGCTTGTTCCGCCCATCTTCTTGAAACATGTAATTGGGTCAATCGATACAAAAAAAAAACATACAACAAATGTGAGATCTTTCGTAGTGTTTTGATATAGCAAGGTGTTGCTCATGTCTCCAATTTTGAATTAAAAAAATAATTTTAAATAAGAATCAGACATAAAATGTGAAATTGACAGATCTGATTTCTTCCAGGATTCAAACATTAATATCAGGATTTTTTTAAAAATCGTATTTATTTTGCCATACCATGGAGAAGCCCCTATGCTATGGTCGTAATCAAATTCATCAGGAAATGGACTGCGGTCATGTATCATAAATCACTGTTGAGAGCAGAGAAAGGGTTGGGCTGAATTAAGGACCATTTCAAAATAGGTTAAGTGATGGGATGGTTAGGTCATCCGCAATATGAGGTAAATGGTGGTGGGTGGAGTGGTTCTCTGGTTCTCCTGCTGGGATCATTGTGCTAGAAAGTGAAAGGTGTGTATTGCTCGAGGCATTTGAGAGTGTTTTCCACGTTTGCTTTGATTGTAGAATAAAGTAGGTCATGACATTGTTATTCTGTCACGTGAGGGATGAAAACTGCCTATAAAATGATTTTTTACGGCCTTTTTTAGAGCATGTAGTATATCACAGCCAGAGTGGCTGAGTCTAGTAGACTTAATAAAACAATATATTTGCATATTTAGTTTTAATACCATCTCCCTGGTTGTGCACCATGTGCGCTCTAATGAGACCACTCAGCATATCCTCACATACATTGCTGTGAGCTCACTGTAGAGGCAACCGTGTAATTTAGCAAACGACCACACATGCGGCGCAGTAACCAGACACGGCACACCCTCTCTCCCTCGAATTGTTAACCCATGTGAACACGGCCACAGGCACTCTCTCTGCCCTCCTCAGGAGACTGCTGGGCAGTGATCTGAGCTAACTGGGTAATCATTGATCGAGAGGCCGGGGCTTTGTCTGGCCACCACTCTCTGATATGACTGTGTCCTCCCCTGTGGATCCCCTGACTGCATCATCTGCTCTGCAGAGACATGCATGATGTGGGTAATTACTAGCCTAATGCACATGGAGGCATTATATCAATCTGGGTCAATTTTAGATTCTCATTTAGTTAAAAGGCTGTGATATCTCTCAGTTATGATTGGTTCCATGTTTTGGAGGCGCATAAATGAGATTCAGATTTGGTGGGGTAATTGACAGTAGTGCAATGCGAATTTCTTTGTTTCTTTAACCTCTGGCAAAGATAAGACAGCTGAATATTCAGCATAAATTTGTCTCCCTTCAGCTCCACTGTAACTTATAGTATAATTGCTCCCAGGCAGTGGGGATGGACCTGGTTTGTTTAATTCACCTGCAACCAGTGAACCCAGTCATGTACGACTCTTTTGGTTTCGCATTTTCAAAACAGGAGGGCAGGACTCAGAGAAAAAGTCACAATTACAAATTCTCATCCTATACAGTCAGATTAAGGGTTGATGAATCAAGCTGACTAGAGCAAGTACTGTTTCTGGGGGATGGAGAGGGGTGATGGCAGGTTAACAAGGATGCATTTTGGTCGTTTTGCCGACAAGGGGGTTAGCACCCCCCTTCAAATCACCTACTGAAAGGTGCTAACTAGAACCATAAAGGATTCTTTGGCCTGCCCCCAAAGGAGAACACTTTATGGTTCCTGGAATAACATTTTATAAAGGTTCCACTTGGAACCCTTACAGAGAGTTCTATCTAGAGCCTAACAAGGTTAGGTTTCACCCAGAACCCCCTTTGAGAGGCTCTAAAGAGAACTCTTCAATGATGTAATAGTTCCACCCAGAACCCTCTGTTGAGGTTCTATCCAGAACCTTTCCACCCTCTAAGGCTGCTAACAAGAACTCACCCAGGGGGTTCTACTTGGAACATTTTTATATTCCAAGGGTTCTATCTTGAACCTACTCAGAGGGATCTATCAAGAACCCTTTTATATTCCAAGGGTTTTATATAGAACCCACCAGAGGGGTCTACTGAGAACCCTTTCAGATTCAGAATTAGATCCAGATTACTTTATTCTCCATTAAATTCACATAAAAATGGAAATTCCTCTTTGGCACTGGCATATGGGGAGATGAACATATATGTCAGCAACCTAGGGTCAGCACTCATGCATGCGCCCCATCATAAGAAACTCTTTTTTCTAAAAAGGGTTCTTTGGATGAAAATCATTCTTAATGGAACCACTAGTCTAACAAACAACCCTTGACAAACCTTTTCTTCAAAAAAGGTTCTTCAGAAGCAAATGGTTCTGGGTAGAACCTTGGCCCTTCAGGAGCAACTCCTCTGGCACCTTTAGTTCTGAGAGTGTTCCCAAACAGCACTGTAAATCCGCCCCTTCTGCATTTTCAAGCCAGAAAAAAAAACTCTTCTCTGTAGTTTGGGGAGCCAGCATCCCAGTTCACCCTTCATTGACCCATATTGGTCCCCCCACAGATCTTTAGTCACCAAGCATGACCTGAGGTGACCTGTGTAATTCTTAATGGACCAGTCCGACTCCGCCTCAGAGGGAGGACCTGCCTTCAGCAGGAACCCTCACTGTGATCTCCTGATGGGCTCACCTCAGCTCCTCTAGACCAAGATAATTACATTCCCCTCTGACCTTTCTGTCAAAACAATGAAGGCACTGAGCTGAGGGGGAAGCAGACGGGCTGACACAGTTTGATACTGTCACCGCCAATGAGAGTCCTTCCAGTTTGCGTCAGACAACATGTTGGCTAGATCACTGTTTGATTCAAAACTGTAGCAGTAAGAGCCCAGAATCGTACAAGCTCCACTTGGTGATCATTATGGATCATTATTTTTACTGCACACGAAGGGACACTGTTGATTGCTGTATCTCTTCCTACCTACCCCCCACTAGCCCCATGCCACCCCCTGTCTTCCGACTCCCCCCTCTTATTGTCACCCCTGAGAAATGAGGCGATGTCTGCATTTTTATGGCTGTCATATTTGATCAGATCCTCAACGGGTTTCCCAGGACTGGTCCAGGCGGAGTGAGAGAAAGAGCTGGCTGTCTGCCACCGCTTCTCCGTGCCAGGCTCAACAGTGGGATCCTCGACAAGCCTGTCACATTGATTTCTAAGCCCGAAATATTTCAGTTGGTGATGTGAGATAGATGGGGAGCATGTGTGTATGTGGTCTAAAGGAAGACAAAGGGACAGGGAGTATCCAGGCCAAGTATCTCTGCTGTAGTTCCCTCTGGTCTTTCAGTGCCAAGAAAAGGGCAATGCTGGCACAGAAATATAGCAAATAAAGGATGTGGGAGACTGGTTTAATTTGGTCTCATGGCAGTTTTCTGAAGTTGTAAGCTATGGCAAACATTACTCAGTGACGGGGACAGTTCACCCCCAAATCAAAAAGGTACTACTATTTATCCTTCTTGATTGTTTTAGTCTGAGTTGCAGAGTTTTGATAATATTGGCCTTAAAGGTGTCTGCCTCCTCTTGACTATTATGACTTGGCTTGTGGCGCTCCAAGTGCCAAAATATCTATATCTGAAAAACTCAAGACCAATGACTCTTTCCAGAAACCATGACCTGGTTCATCAAGGTAATCAACAGACTTTGCTATGAGCAGTTTTATGTAAGAATGATTTTCTTTCTACTGAACCACCCCTACCAACTGTATCACTGTGCAGAAGGAACACATCTACTCGTGGACGAGAGGCCACCACTGAGCTAACTTGTGTACGATAAGGTTTTTGGGTGTAGTTTAGTAGAAAGACAATAGTTCCTCCACGAAACTGCTCACAACAAGTTTCACAAGTGCCATCTAGTTCCATTATATTTGAGAGAAGGCAGACTCTGTATGACTGATATCTCAAAAATTCAGCAACTCAACAATCTAGATGGATAAATAGTACTACAGACAAGAGGAAAGATATGTCTTTTCAATTTTGGGGTGAACTGTGGGGAAGTTGTGCAAAGAAAGTGATTTACACAATGAGCACTTGTTCACTGCATCATGACCCAGAGCCACCTTGTCTTATTTTAGGTAGCTGAAGGATCTTCCGCATGCATGGCCGAGGGGCCTTACCTCACCTATTACCTCACTAGCCTCTGGGCTGAAGGATTATGGGTAACCTCATCAGCCGGCCCAGCTGCCTGGGCCAGAAGTCGAAGCATGTGAGGACAGACGAGGACTTCCTGAAGGAGTGCTACCAACGACGAAGAGAGTGGCAGCCCCCGGAGCAACATGGAGAAACCAAACCAGAAGTGGTGGTCAAAGACAAAGCGAGGGAGGATGCAAACAAAGAAAGAGAGGTGGAGGAGATCAAGAAGGAGGCACAGGATATTGACTGTAGGAGAGAGGAGGGGGCTCATACTCCCATTTCGGACAAACTCCTCCGCAGTTCTCCTGCCTCCACAATCAGGAGCACCAGCACTCTGGATAATGCCTGGCACAGCAGCCCTTCTCCAATAAAAACATCCCGAAATGGAACACTAACAAGGATAACAGTGCCTCCAGAGTTTGCCAGATCCCCCCTGGCTCACCTGGACAAGACTGCTGCAGAGAGAAGGGCCAGCTTCCAGAGGAGAGACTCCAGAGAAGGAAGCCCCTGGTCCTGGAAGACTTTATCATCACGAGAAGTTACAGAGGTGACGGAGGTGACAGAGACTATTGTAACCGAAATTGTGGAGGTGACAGAGTACCCATCTGGAGACAAGGGAGGAGACCCCATAGTCACCAGAACTGTTAGAGTCCTGAATGGTGTCGCCGAGGAGCTCGCTGAGGTTGATAAAACCACCAACTTGACAAATCTCATCTGTCTTCCATTTCATTCTTTCCTCTTCTCATCTGAACTTGATATTCTAACTTCTTCTCGCTTGTCTCTACGTCATTATACATAGTCTTTTTTAAACAGTGGTTTTAAGAGTCAAAACAACATGTGGACTTTCTTTATTTTGCAGCTCCAAAGTGATGGACACTCAAGCTCAGACCAGGATTCCAGCTTGGATAGATGGAGGGTATGTTTTTGTAAATCACACCTAAAGTTCCGGTTCCTGAATTGAACCAATGTGAGGATGATACGCTGTTTCAGTTGTCCAACTGATCCAGCTTGTGCTCACAAAAAGCAAAACTCAAATGGTCCAGAAATTGCAAACAAAAGTCATGTGGTGGAAATGTTGTTAGATTACTGGTTGTGCAATCAGTTCATTTCATGTTGGTGTTGATCTGGTGTGGTTATCAGCAGACTCTTGAGGGTCACACACATGAAAGTCTTGTAGGACAACAGGTAGTAAATAATTTAATGATGCAGGCATTTCTTACATCATCATGCGTCCAGGTTTGTCCCCTGCCAGTCCACATTTTGGTAGCAAATGCACCACTAGTTCGCCAGTCACCAAAACAGGAAGAGAAAACATTTTTAAACCAATGAAATGACACATACAGTGGTATGCTTCTATGATTGGTTCAAATGGTGTCCATACTGGACGTCAATCACTAACAGTGGTCCCAGACTACCCCTTTGAGGCAAACTGGAGAGCAGGTTGTTTGATCTGCACCAGAGTTCAGGTCCAGCGTTCACACCAACACAAACAAACCACACAAAGGGGGTAAATGTGCTAGGGTTTTGTTCAACAGGACTGGTTGGTGTGAACTGACTGATGAGGTCAAAAATTTCTGGAATTTGGCCCAAAACAAGCTGCAGCCTTTGGAGGCAATTGTGAACCATCAAAGTATGTCTACTAAAAGTGCTTGTTTTTTCCACTGACAGATTGTTCTTCTAAGTGTCTGATGACATGGAAAAGAAAGGAGGAATTTGATTAACCAGAAACAGCTGTTTTATGCTCTGTCCAAACTCACCAGACTCCATTTACAAAAGCA
>JAJHUR010090494.1:0-15304 GCA_027495735.1 Lutjanus campechanus | reverse complement strand
TGCACATAGTATTGCTTTTCACCAAAGTTAGAAAAATCTTAACTAGAGCTCTACCAATCCCAGATTGTAGGGGCTGATGACAATACAATTTTTTGGAAGTAAAAAGATATTGCATGTTTATACAGATTATAACATGCAAAATATAGATTAAGTACATACACACCAGGGCTCCTATTTTACGCTGATCTAAAGCACGGGTGAAGAGCATAAGGCACAATGGACGGCAGCTTGACGGCAGATTTACCAGGAGGAAACAAAGAAAAGATTTTCAAGCGAGGAGACAGATCTCCTGGTTTGAAAAGCGAAAGCATGAGAGCGAGCAATATATGGAGACGACAGGACGTAAATGTCTTGCAGATATGTCACTGGTTATGTTTTACACTGAAGCACCTTGAAATTGTGTTGTATTTTATGATTCATTATCATCATCATCATTATTATGCAGCTCTGCCAGTTGACGAGTGGGGGAGAGGAGTGAGGAGTGGGGGAGAGAGATGGTGCGATCAAGAGGAGAGTCGATCTGATCCAGTCTGGCCGCAAAGCTGCCATCTCTATCTGGCACAGGTGGTCCGTGCTCCTCCTTCTCCTTTTCCTTCTCCTCCTCATCCTCATCTCGTCCTCCCATCCTCTCTCCTTTGTCATGCTAACACTACTGTGGGTGCAGGAAACAGAAGCAGAGAGTTTCTGAAGTTGAGTGTGCAAAATTACACACGTATATATCCAACGACACAACACAGACCTTTTTCTCCCTGGGTCAGGCCGGTCTCCTGCGGTCAGATATAAAGTCCGATAAACATGCAGACACAAACGCTACAGCTGCTCCAGCTGCGATGCTGACTCATCTGTTAAAGACGATCTGACAGCTGTGATCCCGTCCCGTGTGCACTTTTCAGGTCTGTTGAGATGTATTAGACTTTATAACTATAATAATAATTCCTTTTTCCTTATTAGTGAGATTAACTTTAAAGACACACACACACTCTCTCTCTCTCACACACACACACACACGCACACACACACACGCACAGCTGTTTAGCATTAATGAAAGGTGTTTTGTGATTGTGGAAACCTGTGTGTGCACCTCAGCAAAGCACGAGACACACCATGTCAAAACAACTTCAATATTTACACTTTATTGCTGATAGAAAATATGTACAAAGGAAACATTACTAATCCACACTCCTGTGAGGGGAAAGACTGAACATAAATGAAGGTGTTTTGTGATTGTGGAGGTGTGTGGGTGTGTGGCCAAATGCACCAGGTACTATCTTGTGCATTCAGATTGCGCCACAGACATTGCGCTTCGACCAGGTTTGAAGGCCCAAGTGGTTTTTAATTCAATGTGCCGAGCACACGATAGCAAACTTGTCTAGCCACGTCTTTGTTTTGCCTTCATTTTTAGACCTTCCGCCCATGGCTGCACAGACCAGGCGCAAGTTCATTTGCTGTCTTGAAGACGTGGCAAAAATGGCACTTACGCTGGTGTAAGATAGCAGAACCACCTACATCACCAGCGCAGCGGCTTTGCGCCAGGTGTAAGATAGAACCCCAGGGGGGTCATTTGTGATTTTAAGGTCACAATTGCATTTGATTTTGATTGGAAGGGCTATGCCACTGAATAGAACAGGATATTGAATTATTTTTTAAAAAGGTAGCGTGCATGGTAATAAGGTTATTATAACAGCCTGTAAGCTATGCTGTGTCGTCTTTGAAGTGTTGTAGAGGGTAGGGAGTGGTGGAAAGAAAAAAAATATACTGTGTGAATCGGTGATTCTGCCTTCATTTATTGAAATTGAAAGCTTATTTTGATCAATTTTTGATTTAATGTTAAAATTATGACACATCTAATAAAAACATTTTTTTTGCACTTTGTCAGTGACAAAGATATATAATGATGGCAGGATATTTTACAATCTAACAATAAACATTATTGTCCAAAATGATATCAGGGCATTGAAACAGTAGGACTGGGTGATATGGCTTATAAATAATAACTGAATATAATAATTTAAATATAATTTTTAGATTAATTGGCTACATGTGATATATATCTCAATATACACATTTTCTCTATAATAACATACCCTAAATTCTCAAACAGTGCATATATATATGATGACTTTATAGAATATGATGCATTGTTTTAGATTAAACCTCCCAACTGTATATAAAGTACACAATCAAATATCACAATATTTTTTGATATTGTGATATTTCAGGGATGACTATTTCACAAAATATTAACACAATGAGATTTCTGATAAATAATCATCAGTAATGTGATTAAAATGGCTTAGTGGGTCAAGGCAAATAATAGAACAGCTAGAACAGTCTAGTAAGTTAAAAAAAATTAAATCTAATATAATAATATGATATATCTGTGATAGGCCAGTAATACTGGTCGACAGATATATCGGTCAGGCTCTGATCTTAACACACACACATGCACATATACTATATGCATCATTCATTAGGAGTGCGCTGCCCCACAGGTCCAAAGCTTTCAGGTCGCTCCTGTCGGAAGTCTATTCTCTCCTCAACCTGCTGGAAAGCCACAGAAACACAATGCCCTAAATAGAATGGGATATAAAGGTGATGGTTTGAAAATACGAGGTAACAGCCTGCCGATGACTGAAGCAGTAACAATCACAGGGAGCTTGCGCTGTTTGATGCCAAATGGTCCCTTGAGGGCGAGGCTCACCGGTCAGCTCCCTACAGAGACACAGCGAACACTTTGCCAATTTACCATCATTCTAGCCTTTGTAATGCAACACAGCACAAACATGCCTTTGTTCGCTGACCTTTGAATAATTCAGCTCGAGCAAAATGCTATGACACATTTTTGATCAAAGTCTCACTATCAAGGGGAGGAGGCATTTTCCAGACACTGTGTGTTCCTCTCCGCCGAGGATAAAAGCTCCCCTCCTCAACACGATCTCTGACTAAAGGATAAAGCTGCAAAATAGAAAATCCCCTAGAAATATATGGCAATCCATATGTTTGAATTAAAGAGAGCACCTGATGCTGAATGAAGCATTACCACCACATAACTCCTTATCCTGTAGGGATTTGACCTCTGCACGGGGTAAAAAATGAAGCTCGTATTATCTGGAAGTTTTCCTTGGAAAATCTCCTGTCCCTTCACCCTGTGACGAATGGCTGCAGATTACAGGTTGGTGACCAGGCATACACATCCACTTCAAAGCTTTGTCTGGAGGAAGCCATTTGTTACCCCCAAGGCATCTATCACAATATAACTTCACCCTCTAAACTATTCATTTGAAGAAGCAGTGGAAACAAAAAGCATCTGCTGAGTTATAGGCTGTACCTGCACTGTCCATCATCGAATGGCACTACCTGTTTGACAGTGTGCAGTGTGTGTGTGTGTGCACGTGTATGCATTCAGGTGTGTCCATCATCCTACAGCAATTCCTGTTTGACTTTTCTTGTTGGGGAGATTCATGATTTCGATATCCCTCGGGTGTTTTGTTGAAATTGAAATGTGCTTCTTGAGCCCAGGGGGAATTTCTTTAAGGCTTTAAATGGCAACATTTTATAGAGTGTGTGTGTGTGTGTGTGTGTGGGTGGGTTGGTGGGTGGGTGTGCGAGTGTATACGCATCCATGTGTCTATATTTGTCTTGTGCGGTCAAAGGGCGTTTTTTTATGAGATGACCATAGTCAAGCCTACACTTGTCTTTTATCTTCTCTCCTTTGGTCTGATCTTCGTTCCTCTTCGCTTCTCTCTTTTACACCATCCGCTGCATATGATGAATAAAAACGTTGCATACTATATTACCCACAGTAACATGATAAGAGTGGATTGAAGATTTCTGCGATGGGGTGCTGCCATAGTTACAGTCCAGAGGCTGCCTTTGAAGGATTAATGAGATGTGTTTTGGTGCTCCTGTCTTGTCAGTTTTTTTAATACAAGAACATACTCATCAAGAATTCATCACGCACCAAATGGAAAAGTCAAATCATAAATAAAAGCTGATACGTTTGGACTCTTATGCAAAAATGCAGAATTCTAAATAGCCCCAAGGGTCATAACTCATGTTGGCTCTTCTTTTATTTATTCTATTTTATTTATGTTTGTCAGGCTCGTGAGACCTGAGACAAACCCACGGTTCTGTGTTTTTCCAGAAGGTCTCTGCTACCAAATAAAGATGGCTGCTGTTGCTGCTAATATACCTGCCAATATACAGAGGTAGATGTAGCAGAACATGTACTTTTATGGTAATTAGGGATGGGTATCAATGCGGAAAATAAATTGGTTAAAGTTCCTGATTGGTCACTCAGTAGTGAAATATTGATAAGCCTGGACAAACAGTGCTGCTATAGGTATTTTTGTAACGTTCACTCTAGTTGGCATTTTCAAATACCGTCCCCTAATGATAACAGTAGTGCTGGACAATATATATATTAATATATATTATATATTAATATTTTCAACTGTAGGGAGATTACTATATTCCTTAAAAGGACAATTTGGCACTTTTCCTGCAGATGTCCAGTCAGTGTTGATAGCAAATATAGTCAACTGAAGCAATAAATTGCTCAGTGTGTGCCATAGTGACTGAGACAGTTTAGTTTTTATGCTGCTTCCTGCATCCAGTGATGTTAGATGAGTGTTTTTGTGACCTAACAATATGTTTTGCCCAACAAAGTAATAGCTATAGGCTAAGGTGGTGATACACAGCAGCATGAGCAGGGGCATCAAAAGCTTGCACACAATGCATCCTGGCACATGAAGGCACTACCTGTAAAACTCTCAAACAGGAGCACTCCACTCTGTTTTCTTGGTCAGTGTACTGTTGCACACACTGAGGAATTTATTGCTTCAATTGACTACATTTTTCGGAACCCCAGTTACTAGTTACCCCAGTTAAAAGACTGTTGAGTCTTTTCACATCTTTTCATGTTATGTCTTTATTTTTTTTTTAATTATTCCATAAAATTATAGAAGGTAGTATCAATAAGAGTATGGACAAGTATCAGTGTCAATAAACAGTATCATTATCAGCATAGATAAAATCCTCACAATACGGTCTCTGCTGAAAATGGATTACAATCCTAAAACTCAGTTTGTTACTTTCAGACAGAATAATTGCTTTATATAGAAAGATGGTTGCAAATTGTGGTTTTCAATAAGTCTAAATGTGAGTGAGGCAGATGCCTTTTGTTACTGTATGGACACTATATACTTAGATCTTATTAAAGGCTGGACACCTCGTCACACTGACAGAGGCTAGACTTGCATTCCTCTGCAGAAAGGTTTGGCTTCTGAGGCAATTCACATATCTGTGAGAAAGGAGAAAATCATAGATCCTTCAATACGAAATTTCAAAGTCACAGCTATAATGATTACCCATTATTAACTGGTACCACAGGTATTACTGACACGGTGCCCAAAATACAGCTTGTGGTTTTAGCTGTGCTTCAAAGCTGACAGGTTTAAAAGCTAAGTGCACTTTTTGGGTTAAATATTTAAGAAAAGTTCTTTTTTGTACCATCTAGGATGTCAAATCTTTGATGTTTAATATCTGAGCACTCCATCCAGATAAAACCTGATAGTTCCAAGCTCGCCATTTGTCTAGCAGAGTCCCAGTTAATTAACATGAAACTACTCCAACCACAGGGACAGGATTCTGTGCTGTACACACTGCATAGTGTCGCTTGTTTCTGATGAGGTCTACCGTGTGTGTGGGAGGGTGTGATATATGGCAGCGTGGGTGTGCTTTCTGTGAATAAAACCAGTGAAGTATGCATTTGGTGGAATTACATGTTTTGCTGTGTGCAGTGTGTCCGGTGTGTGCATGTGAGTCCCCAAGAATAGGTGTAGTTGAAGTGAGCAGTGTACACATGTGTTTTTGTGTAGCTGTGCATGCTGTGACCTTTCAGCTGTGAAGTCAAGTGACAGAGGAGCTGTAAACCAAAATGTCCTGACATTAAAACCACCAGGCCACTGTCACTGAGCCCTCGTCCTAATGTACTATCTGTGGATTGTGTCAAAGTAAAGTGCAGTAAATGCATTTTTTTAGAACATTAGACAATAAGAATAATAAGAATGATAATAATAATAAGAAGAAGTAGAAGAAGAACTTTATTTATATAGCACCTTTAAAAATAGAGTTTACAAAGTAAAACTAAGACACAAACAAAAGACTTTATAATGTAGTAAAAATACGACAAATAGATAAGAACCAGGAATACCATGATAGATATGATCATAAATAAATAAATATTTGATCTTAGATCGTTGTTTGGACAGAAAAAGCAATTTGAGGACGTCACTTTGGGCTCTGGGAATTGTAATGAGCATTTTCCACATTGTTTTGACATTTTATAGACTTAATGTTCAGTCAAATAATAGTGAAAATAGATTAATCAATAATGAAAGTAATCGTTAGTTGCAGCCCTATTGGACACATTATTATTTATCACTTACCGTACATTTTCCATCACCAACTGCCCCCATTACTCGCAACCCGTCTACTGTACAACATGTCATTACGCTGTTGCACTGATTTAGATATAAACTTGTTACAGTCGGGGAGAGTCCCTTATTGCCGGAGGGCACGAAGCAGATGTGGCAGTGAAGAAATATTTCACAACTTTAGGCTATTCAGTATCTGACTCCTTATTCCCTCTGCCCATTTGTCTTTCTGTTGGAGTATTTTTTTTATATATATTTCATCTGTGTATGTGTTTGTATTTGTGTTATTAATGCACATTGGCCAGCTGTTGTAGTCACACTACTTCCCTCAAATCCACTCCCATTATGATTCAAATTATGTCATGAGGAACTGCTGTATTACCAAAGGCACAGACAGGAAAAAACACACCTGCTAATAAGCTGCCATTTTGCTGGGTCAGCTTCATTGTACTTGATCTACGCCAACATAAAAACAAGGCCCAAAGTGGTGGGAATCCATCAGGTGCGGTGGCCCTGTGTGTTCGCTGTGTTTTTAGCTGCAGGCCATTGGCAATCAGCAATAAACTGTGAATCCCCTGAGTCATTATCTTTGTGTATTGCCTCCAGATGATGCTCACATAGTAACAACACAACACAGCACAGGTGTTACAAAGAGGTAAAAAATGGCATAGTCTTCATCCCACATTCTCAAGTTTCCATTACATATTCTTACCTGACTCTTGGCCAACCCCTGCCCTTCTTAGTTTCTGTGGCATTTAACATCAAAATTGGCAGTAATTTTTGATATACTATGTCTTTGATTACACAGTGAAGTGAACAAAGCATGCCTCTCATTTCTAGGTGACTGTGATGATGATGACTTTTGGTAGCAAAGTGTAACTAGCTAATGTAAGCTAATGCAAATGATTCAACTCTTGGAGTCAGCTGAGAAGTCTGTCTCCAGCAGACCTTTTAGTTACTTATGTTACTCAACAGCATGCTAGAAGACTGAGGCTAAAGCTGCATCCCAGCAAACACTGGTCAAAGATTGAAATATGATACATATATTTATACGATAGATGACAGAAATACTGTCATTAAAATTGGAAAAGGAAGAGCAGAGATTAGATTAAGTGCAGCGGAACTTGAAATGTTCACAAAGCCAGACTAGCCGAACAGCGATCACCACAGCAAGAGAGCTGGGATAACAGCTAAGCTAAACCAGCTTAGACCTATATGTTTTACACGTTTTTCTGTGATTTTTGAAAGACTACTAAAAAGTGCCACCCTCCTTGTATGGCTTTTCTTAGAGCCCCATGCACACCACACACAAATTCAAAGCTTGAGAGGCCTGTGGTGCCTGTCTACAGTTGCTAATCTATGATTGTACAGCTAGGCTACCATAAAACGCTTACATGTTGTTAACAGTATTTCACACACAGCAGTTTTTATGATTATTGATATAAACCCTGCACTGTAAATACAAGAGTTGATCACTGTGTTGCTAAGAGAAAATAGAAAAGTATAAAAGAAGCTCCAGGCTCCAGATTGCCTGATGTCATTCACACATGGTCTGGTGATGGTGACTCACCAGATTTGGTTATTTTCAGCCTGGAAAAAAAATCTGGAAGGCGTTCACCCTGAAACCATAAACACTGCTGTGGACCATCTTTAGTAAGGATGAAACAAATGTTCAGAAGTGTGTGTGTCATCAACATGTGTTTCTTTTTGCATTTGCACATGTGTGCATGTCTTCCTGTGTGTTTCATGGGTGTTGACTTATAAGCAGATGATTCTATCACAGACAGGTTATGTATGTGTAATTGCGTTAAGGGGTGGAAATCAAATATGCTAGATTAAATGACAAAACAAACAGATGTGTGTCTCCCTGTAATGTGAGAAAACAAGGACGAGGTAGACAGATCTAATAAAGCAGGCAGTATGGTGGCAATAAGCTGTGTTAAGTAAGCTTGATTCCATCTACTAACACTGTTTACCATCTCTTTTATTACCCTGAGATGAATTGTGGCCCTTAGCTAAAGCTGTGCTAAGTCAAATAAAGATTTAAATACATTTGCTGCAAATCAAATAAGATTTAAATACATTTTCTTGTATTCATTCTGAGCTATTTTTATGCTGATTATTCCCTTGAAATAAAAAAAAGTCACAAACGTGTACAGAAGGAAAGATCTTAGCTAGAAATAAAGGGTTCTTCACTTGTCCCCATAAAAGAACTGATTTTGTTTCCCGGAAGAGCCTTTTATAAACGTTCCACTTGGAATCCTTTCAGTTCCACCTAGAACCAAAGATGAAGGGTTATACATAGAACCATCTGTGAAAGGTTTCACCCAGAAGGAGAAGAGGTTCTACGGAGAACTCTTCTATGGTGTCTTGATTCAATCCAGATCACTCTCTGGTGGTTCTATCCAGAACCTTTCCACCTTCTAAACGTGTTAACAAGAACTTATACAAAGGTCTACAAAGAATCTTGTAATATTCCAATGGTTTTATATAAGAAGAACTCAAGGGTTTTATCTAGAACATACCAAGGTGTTCTACCAAGAACATTTTTATATTCCAAGGGTTTTATCCAGAAAACACTCAGGGGGTTCTTCACATTCCCAGTGGTTTATCTACAACGCACCTAGAGGGTTCTACTGCAAACCCTTTTATATTCCAAGGGTATAGTCTAAAACACACTCAGGGGACAGATAACTCTTATATTTGAAGGATTTTATCTAGAACCCATCCAGAGGGTCCGAACCTAATTGTATTATAGTACAAAGAGTTCTCGACGAAAGAGTTCTTCAAGGATTTGAAGAGTTCTTAATGGAACCCTTAGTCTGACCAAGAACCCTTGACAAACTGTTTCTTCAAAAATGGTTGTTTACAAGCAAATGTTTGTGGGTAGAAGCCCATCTGGAAGAACCCCTCTGGAACCCTTATTTCCAAGAGTGCTCAGGGTTTGCTTTGAATATGTGTCACAATGTATATTTTCCTCAATGTGTAAGTGTGGATCAATGTCTCCTTGTCCAGCCAAGTCATAAGGTGACAAAGAGTGTGTTAAGGGTTTACAGCAATCTGCTCACCAGTGGAATATTGGTTTTGTTCCAAGGGCCTGGAGTACATCAAACATATGGCAAAACAGCTGCTGCTGTACAAAAGATAAGCTAAACTCTCCATCATGCTATGTGACAGCACGGAGAGCCACGCTGCACACATCGATCTCCATAGGCTTTTCACTGCATGTCAGACTCTGAATATATCTGCCACTGTGAAAAGGGTAGCCCGAGGGGGGAAGAAAATACAGACGCGGGTAAGGAAAGGGTTAATAAGGAGGTAGAGAGAATATGAAAAGGCAGGTGAGACAAACTCCTGAATGAGTACGAGTTGAAGGGAGAAGAACAGAGCAGAAAAAAGAAGAAGAAAACAGAAAGGATGTTGCAATTGAACACATGTCCTCCCAGGAGACTTATACCCTCAGGGAATACTATGATCACCGCCATGTCTATGTCTATGTGTGTGTGTATGTGTGTGTGTGTGTGTGTGTGTCACAGTAGGTGGTGTCTGTATGAACTATCACACACAGTTTATTTATGACGGCTCCCCGCTGACTATTACAGAGACGGAGAACAACCTGCTTACAACTCTGAGCTTTTCTGTTCCACCACCATGCAGTCACTCACTTTTCACTCTTTCAGATAAAGTGTGTGTGTTGACATACACACAAAATACTTAGACCAGTGATTCTCAAACTTTTTTCCAGTAATGTATCCCCTTTGAAATGTTTTTTTTTTCCAGCAAAATACCCCCTGATCAGTGCAAAACATTTTGGCAGAAAAGAAAACCTATATAAAGAGGTACTGCCGTCAGTGTCAGCTCACTGGGGTAAATCCCATTAAAACAAATTCCTGATACTGACAGTATTTTGCTGGGGTTGTTATTGCGCTCTTTTCACTTTTATCTCCGTGTTTTCAGCTGTATTTCTGCTACATTTCAGCCACAAATCCTTTTTCTTGATTTTCATCTGTCAGTCTGTACTGGAACTGGCTTTCCACTCACAAGGAATTTGTTTACATTTATTGCTTTCAAAAAGTGGTTTACATGCTTCCTCATGGTTGTATCAAAAATTACTCTGCTACTTGAAATTCAAAAAACAAGCAAAACTCTGAATGTTTATCTCAAATGTAAGGTATTAATCATCTGGTATTTGTGATGATCAGTTATATAAGATGTATGGGAGAAGTGTCTGTAGGCGAGAGTGTACTTAAGTTTCTGTAATGCAGATTAGGACTATTTTCAACTTTCAGAACAGATCAAACTTCATTCAGCTGGCTCTAAATTCTCTTCTGTAAATGTCAAGTGGGCTTTCACCTTCAGATTACAGGTTTTTAAAGTCAAGGCACTATCTAATATTCACTGGACACTATTATTTGCTTGCTCAGGATGCCATGAAATGAATTTAGCCACATGAAGTGGTTGTTGACAACTAGGGGGCTGAATAATTTCAAGCAACTAAGACTCAATACAATCAGATGAACAATTTTTTATGACTATTACAGAGCTTAGTTACACAGCTGACAGAAACAGAACAACCAGCCCAGTCTCATTAGTCTGCAAACAAATAACATGACTTTTAAACAGCGTGCAGTCCAACATGTGATAACGTGAGTCTTCCCATTAACTCCTGTGCAGAACAGAAGTGCCTTAATACAATGAATGAAAATGTCAGGTGACGTATAAAGAGAGAGAAAGTCTGTGTAGGGTGGAGGTTGAGGTTGATGAATGGGTCAAACAAACACAAGAAATTTACTCAGGGGACTGGTGTTGTCAATGTAGACTTTTAACACACTTATTTATACCCAAACCATTATCTTTTCCTAAAGTTAACCATTGACATATATAAAGAGGGACAACATGAGAGCTCCTCAGTTTTGAAGTAGCTGGCTGCAGTATAGGTCATAAACCTCTCCCATGTCATAGTATACATCAAATAATTCTTTATATCATACATGGTGTCTGTCATTGTAGGTAGTTCTCATCAAGCTAATGCTTGTTCAAGTGTTAATTTTTCTGATATGTTTGGTTTTAATTAGTTATTTGATGTTATAAAAAGGGAGTTTCACATCATGATTGACAGCTGGTCTCTGCTTGCGATTGAGTGAACCACCTATGGACAGGCCCTCCACCGTGATCACTACCACGCAGACTCTGACTCCAAACAACATCAGCAGCACAAGATGGTGGCGCTGGCATCCGCACTATTTTGGCTTCATCTTTGAACAGTGGGAGGAAGTGGAGCCACGTGTCCATCTTTGTTTTATAGTCAGTGAACCTAACCGAGTAGTTTTATTACTTAAACCTAACCAAACAGTGAACCTTAACCACTATCTTTGGTTCCATGACTACCTGACTATGGATAACAACAAAGATCATCTGACTATGGATCTTTTCTCCACAGAAGTCAATGGGAAGGACTGGCTTTTTCATTTTTTGTAGTATCGATACTCTGGTACCAGCTGCACTCTCTCACACTCTCTTCTCTCCAACAGCACATTGACAAACACAGCTGCAGAGCTCACGTTGCCTAGCCTCCTCTCAGTCGCTTGCATGCCGTCTTCTTCCCCTCTCTCATCTCATTTGCCAAATCCATTGTCATGTTTTTAGCCTTCTTATGTTTATCTTTTAATAAAAATCTAAAATTTACACCCCTAATATTGTTAGTTTCCCTGTTGTATCAAAAATGGTACCAAATGTTGATATTTGCAAGGTTGTATCGAAATTATAATTTCCAGTATCATGACAACACTGCTCTGCACTCTATTTGAAAGTGTAAAATCATGTTAATTGTACGCAAATTGAAGAGACCCAAGACATTCACCACTTGTTGAATGTGCAGTGAGTATTGCTTCTGTTGTAGCACCAGTTTGGTCCACCAGCTACAGTTATTGCAACAATATGCCAAAAAAACACCAATAAAAAAAACTACTTCCTCATAACAGAAAAAATGTGACCATAATACTGTAATACTTGCAATAATGAACACTTGATTTCCTTTTGTAACTTTCTTTGCGATTTCTTCAAATTACCAGCATCCAAAAACTGACAAATTTGACCCCCTTCAGGCGTCTCTTTGGCACATTTGGTACATTCTGTTCAATCGAGAGTGTTGAGAGTATGCTAGAGGTGACCATTGTGTAATCGATTGGGAATACTCTGCTCATGGCATGGTAAAATAGCAGAATGAGAGAGTAGAATGAAAAGTGTTTTATTCAATTTCAGCTTGCCAGGACTTACCGAACTGTTGTGTCGGTTGCCTGGTAACTGTAATACTCTGAGATACAAGTGCAGCGAGTGTAGTGAATAAGACTCCCACCATTTTTCCTCTTTTCTTTGCTGCTTGTGTTCTCCCATTCTCTCTCCTCCTCTCCCCATCTCTATTCAGCTGTTGTTATGAGCAAATTGCTGTAAAAAATATATAATGTGTCTTCCATCTTTTTCTTTTCCAGGATATGTCTTCCATCTTTTGTCTCCGGGGTCTCTCTTTCTTTTTCTTTTTTTTTTTTTTTTTTTTTTTTTTTTTTGTTTTTTTCTTTTTTTTTTTTTTTTTTTTTTTTTCTATGTGTGGGTATTGACTGGGAGAGATCACAGAGCCACAGTTGTGACAGAGAACTCATACCTTGACAGCAGGGATGAAAGGCGGGAATAGAGCGAGGTCAGACTTTGCTGAGGGAATATTTCACAAAGCCATCAGTCTCATGTAGAAAGCAGCGCTGGTAGAGATGTGACACTCACTGCCCTGTGTCTCTGTTGGTCCCTCTCCCTCTTGACCAATGACACAGGAAGCAAGGTGTGAAATTTCCACCAGCTGCATGTGTGAGAGAGGAATAGTGTTGTGTATAGAATTAATTTCCAAATATTTCGATGGTGTTTCGATAAATGTTTTAAGTCATTTTCTCGAAGAAAATTCTCTGATTTCAGCATCTCAGATGTGACTGTTTTCTGGTTTCTTTACTCCTTCATGACAGTAAACTGAGTATCTTTGAGTTGTGGACAAAACAAGACATCTGATGTCACCATAGGCTTTTAGGGACAGTGAACAACATTTTTCATTATTTTTTTTTAAACATTAACAATTTTTTTAAATTTTCTTTTTACATTTTAATTACAATACAAAGGGAAAACACACATACACATTATAGACAACACAGTCCCTGTAGTGCCCCAGCAGAGCTGAGGCTGCATGTTCAATCATAATCAGTTCTGTGTAGTCCCTCAGCCAGTAATTCAAACAAAAACAGTGTGTTGTGTTACTGCACAACATTTTCTGACATTTAAGGGACCAAACAAATAATTGATTAGTCATGAAAATGGTTGACAGATTCATTGATCATTAAAAAAATGTTAGTTGCAGTCCTAGAAGAGTGTAGAAAGTATTTTTCTCTTATATTATTTTTGCTTTTTGTTCCTCTCTCATTTGCCCCCTGCGGTGTGCCACCAAATACGCTGTGACGCTGAAGACCACAAATGTGTGCAAATCAAGTTTGAAAATTCACACAAAAAAATGACAGGAAATTATCTGTTTCTCTCTCCCACTTTTCCACTTCCTCTCTCTATCTATCTTGCACCTTGGCGAGCTGTGAAATAGTACTAACAAAACAAAATCATCTCCATCAGCCGCTGAAAATTGGCTATCAAGATTTGATGGCTCAAATATAAACAAAACAATGTGTGAGTCGAAAGCATGGTTCAGCAGCTGGCTTGTATCTCGAGCTTTCAATGAATTTCAACCCATTTACAGTATGTTGACCAACCCAAATGGAAAATTCTATATTTTCTGTGTACAGGGGGAGTGATTTATTAATCTGTAATCGAAAAGAAAGCGCAATAATTTTTTATAACCTGCAGACTCCGACACCTGGGGTTGTATTCTCTTTCTTCTTCCTCTCTCATTCTTTTTCAGATGCTGTCTCTTAGAGCTGTACAGGTTTTCAGGCTCACTGGAGGCATTCCAATAGATCCATCAATTTGGCAAAGCAGTGTGTGTGAAGCATAAGAGCCGGTCCCTCGGGATACACACGCAAACACACAGACACACACACGCGCACTAATAGACAATCCATGTTGTTTATTTGGCTCTCTTCTGTGTTTTTACTGACAAGATGTCTCGGAGGTGACACTCTTGTTGTTGGTCGTGTCCTCTGTGTTGTGGTTCCCTCTGTTGTTATACATGGTTGTATATCGGCCTATATGCTGTTCAGTGAACCCTCCCATATCATGGCATATTCTCTGCCAGACGACAGTCCTGTTTGTGCTTCTCCTCGCTGATTACAGTGCTGTCAGTCACAACCTAATATGGAGCACCAGCGTGTACATGCATGACTGTAGTCGGTCTTGAGCTTTCACACACATGCATGCACACACACATTCACCAACATTTTCTTACTCAACTCACCAAATATGGCAGCTTGGACAGTGGCCGTAAACTTCAAACTATGACGCTGTAGCTTCTAGGGCTGGGCAGATGCACCTATATCCCAATTCAATACTATCACAGTACTTGGGTGCAGGTGTGTTGCGATTCTTTAAACAGGACTTATCATGCTTCTCCTTGTTTTCTGTCATATATGTTATATTACAATCTTGCACGTTCATATTAAATGTAGCCAAAGTTCCAAAAACATGAGGTAAATGTATATAAATATATAATATATATAACCTCTGTGAGTAAAAAGCTTTCAGACTGCTCTGAATACTAGGTGTCCAAGGTTTTTTCTGTTTTTGCCACAAGCTGATATCAGCCCATCATGCATTTCTTTACTGGTCATGTGCTACAGCTACAGCGTGATCACAAAGTACACAAGCAAGTGTAGTCTGACTGAGGAAAG
>JAJHUR010090493.1:0-18267 GCA_027495735.1 Lutjanus campechanus | reverse complement strand
TTAAAGCTCTCCAAAGCACACTAATTGGAAGTATTATTTGTTGATATAAAGGATTTCCAATTTCCTCTCAGGGTTGTGTGCACATTCTGGATTTTTCAGGTGCATTGTTCATTTTGTTTTTGTTTGTTTTGTGTTTTTCTATCTTGCAGCTAATGCAGCCAGGTGATGCAGAATTTGTAACCAAGGATGAATATTTGGCATTGTGATGTGAAAAAAAAGAAAAACAGTTGGTCTTACCTGAAGTTCACACCAAGCCACCTCCACCCACGTCTCTGTGTCCAGACCTTTATACACAGTCTTGAAGGCTCCTCTGCCCAGTTCAATGTCAAACTTGAGGAACCGGCCTCCAGGAGAGGTGGCCACGGCCTTCATCTCTGCCTCCTCCTCCTGCTCACGGTCCCTCTCCTTCCCCTTCTGGGGCGTTGTGGAGGAAGGAACATCCTTGCCAGGCTCCTGGCTGGAGCTGGGGCAGGATGGGTCATGACCCAGGGCAGCACATGATGAAGCAACCCCTTGCTGCTGGGCACTGCTGGTGAAGACCGAGTCTGAGGAGCGTAGCTCCAGGTGGGGGGCACTGTGGGGCGCCTCTGGGGGCAACTCCACCTCATCGTCCTCCTCACAAATCTCCACACTCTTCCTGAAGAAGCGCTTCTCCCTCCTCAGTCGTTTCTGGCCAGTGTCGACTGGTAAGGAGGGTGTGGAGAATGAAATTGGCCTGACTGTCTTCTCCTCACCCGCCTGGCTGGCTTCCCCTCCTCCTCCTCCTCGTATTCCTCCGTCTTCTCCTCCTGCCGCTTTCTTCTCCGGAGTCTGGGAGGAGGGGTAGTCCGAGGGGGCGCTGTGTGTCCTTTCTCTCCGTGGGTCAGCCCTGCCCTCCCGCTCGGTGTCCTCCTCCCTCTGTCCATCAGGTTTCTCCGAGGAGTCCTCGGTGCCTGTGGGCTCTCCTGGGTCAGTAGCCATGGGGAATGGCCTGTCCCACTCCTCCTAGACCTCCTCCTCCTCCTCCTCCAAACCTTAGCTCCTCCGTCAGTCCCCGTCTCTCTCCCTTTCTGTGGTCACCCACTCACTCCTTCTATTCTGGCAGGTTGCTGTTCCAGAGTGGCAGGTGACTGAAGGCCGTCCTTGATGAAACCCTCTCCCACTTTTCCTCCCCCCCTTGTCCTCCTTTCTCCTTCTATTAGATGCCTTATAGTAGCAGAGGATGGTGACACCACAGCTGTTGGAAAAGAGTTTCTGTCCTCACTTTTCTCCTCACCATTTCCTACATTTTCACTTTAGGACCCACTTAGGCGCAGTACGAATCAAAGTAAACCACACGTCTCCCAGCTCTTACAAACACACACTGAACCAGGAGTTTTTCCAAGCCTGTTGGGAAAGCTGCAGTGTTTTTCTATCAAACTGTTGTGTGAATATCTTCAAGTAAACCCTGCAAGACAAAAACAAAACAGTGCATTAATATTCAGAGAGTCAGGGGAG
Organism: Lutjanus campechanus; assembly: GCA_027495735.1. Lineage (NCBI taxonomy): Eukaryota > Metazoa > Chordata > Actinopteri > Lutjaniformes > Lutjanidae > Lutjanus > Lutjanus campechanus. The sequence continues at coordinate 16,791 of JAJHUR010090493.1, read as the reverse complement.
AGAATTATTGTCATGTTGTTGCCATATTTAACTCTTGGAAGTGAATGGAAGTGGCATACTGTTTGTATTTAATGAGACATATCTGAATTGGAAAGTCAGACAGTCCTTTACGCTTTAGTGGGACAAAATTGACCAACGTCAAAGAAGCATCTTCAGAAAAGGGACTGTCAGAGTTTACATGATACTGGAGTTTTAAACTTCGATTCAATACTAGTATAAGTTGACTGCCTACAACAAACATTAAAGGAAAACTAAGTTGAGTAGCTTTGGAAGATCTCCATAATTGGCACAACTTTTCCAGTGATCAGATACAGGGTAAAACCTCAAAAAGTAGAAATATCCGTAAATGGTCTTTTTCCACAGCCGCTTGCCAAAGTGACCTGAGGTTATTAATTGGACACTGTTAATTCAAACCCTGGCAGCCCAACTTGTAGCCTTATATGGTGAGAATATCCCAAAACCCATAAAGAAGAGGAACTGTTTAATCTTCTTAATCTGCCAAACAAGAGCTTCATCTTTGTTATGGGCTAAACTTTGACATTTAAACCACACAGTCCTCAAACAATATTCAGCAAGACTGGTCAAGAATTACACATGGCTTCATCAATCATCAAGTGCATGTTTATCAGCGTCTTGTGACTTAAGTTGTGTTCAACGGCTCCATTAGTCAACAGAAAGCTGCAGTTAGGAGTATGCGATCCCAACCATTAAATATGGATGCTGAACTATGGGCCGGTTGAGTGTGAATAATTCATACACAGAGGGATTGTCGAAGTATGCTGGAGTGACTACCACACATCTGCAACAAAGGGCTCATAAATATACACAACTCTGATTATGATTATCATCAACCGACAGTATTACTCAGTGTATACCCAGTCAACCATTCAGGCAGGGTGATAAAGTGGCCCTCAGCTATCCCCTGCCAGCAGAAGGTGAAACTGAACACAGCAGGTTTCCTCTGACATGGCAATATCCCTGCAGTGCTGTAAACTCATTCACTGTTTGGTTTCTGTGCATGTGTGTGCAAGTGTGTGTACACCACTGGGCATCTTTCTCATGACATCTTTATCTTCACTTCTCCTCTATCACTCCCCATCTGGCCTTCCCTGGGTATTATATCTCCTCTGCCTCCTGACAGCCAATGATTTCTCAGTGGCTGGATCAGAGCTGTTTCATTAAAGAGATAGTTTGGATTATTTGAAGTGGGGCTGTATGAGGCACTTATTGATCAGGAGACATGCCCCTAGTTTGGAGAAGCAGAGAGGATCAGCATGGAAGCTAAGCACAGGGTTCATACAGCTTTTTAAGAGTAAAACTCAAAGATTCTCGAAGCCTTTATCATCACATCTAAATTGTTACAACAAAGGCAATTGCAAATTTCTTTATACTCACAGCAATGAATCAATTTACATTGTCTTTTTTTTTTCATTTTACCAGCTGTTTGCATTAAATTTTATGTTTTGATCATTATTATTTAGTGCTTCCCAATTGTTTTTTTTTTACATGGCTAAAATATGTCCCCAAACTGGGAGTGCCCACCACCATCTACTGTAGGTAACACAGATAATATACTGACTATGGATAAGTACCTCTTACAAACTCTCTGAACTACCCCTTTAAGACACTAGCCACCCTGAAGTTACTCTAGAGCCAATATCAAAGAGGCAGGGTTGGGCTACCAATTACAGATGCAATAAAGCTTAAAGTCACTGTTTGTGATTAAGCATACAGCAAGAGAGCTTGCTAATGCATGTGAAGAACAAAAGCTGCACTGAAGGAATGTGGTCATCCTAGGAGTGGAATGGTGCAGTACATGAAAGTAAAAAGAGCAGTGCAGGTTAGGCTATTAACTCACTTTGCATATTAGTTTACAACTCAACACATATTACTTTGCAACTGAACACGTGGGACTTTGGCGAGCCACTGTATGCACCCCTGTCTAGGGTTACAGCACTATTCGATATGAAGCTGTCCACGAGGACCACACATGTACAGCCTATCTTGGCCCCTGAAAATCTGCACTGACAGACAGACTCAGTCAAAATCACAGCAGCTAGTCTAGACTTTTTCTTCAGTTTTAATGAGCAAAGCCCACCGTGACCACTGGGGGGCTTGTCTAGTGGCTCACAGCAGCTATTATCTCTTTTATAATGTGGTCATTAACACTTACATCAAGCCTGTTGTCTCTCCAAGCTCAAAGCAGACGAGTCTGACAGGCAATGCTAGTAGCTGTCAGTTAAATTAAGAACACAATAGGCTGATATTAGACCAACTGCTAAGAGGCGACTGAAGAACATGAAAGAATTCCAGTTCAGCAACATTCCCGAGACATGAACACATGCTCTGAGAGACAAACTGTAATAATGATTTAGCTTGTAGACTCCCACCACACCTAATTATAATGCATACATTACATTAGTAGTTTTGTTCCATAATGCAACAAAACTAAAATTTGACTGAGAACCCATTTCTAAATAAAATAACCGAATGGGAGCATCTGTTTTTGGCAAATCCAGTAAACTACTCCCCTGACAAATCAAGGAACTTCATTGTTACTATGTAAAATCCTGTAAATTCCATTTTTAGTATTCTTTTTAATTGATCAATTAGCCAGGAATTACACTTACAAGCCACTTCATTAGGTACACTTGTACAATCTAATGTGATCTTGGCCGCCCCATTTTCATACATGAGGGGGCAGAATAGTAGAAACACTTTTCAAAATAAATGATGCACCAGCACAACACCACCATACAGAGCCCCTAACAGCTGGGTCACACTACATGCTTGAGCTGTGTCTGGCGTTACCTAGTCTCGCACCCATATTAACCAGTTTGTGTGTCCACACCCCCCGCTTGAGCTGCGTGACTTGCTTATGTCAGGCGCTGCTCTCGCCATGCTTCATCTAGATTTGGAAGCTTGCCTTTTTTTCTGTGTGATGTGCGCAGTACTCTGCAAAAAGACACATTAAAAATTATCTGTTGTCAGTCATATTGACATTATATCAGCAACAGGACACCTCACACTACAGTTTTCATTGTCTACACCTGTGCAGTTTGTCACAGACATGTAAAAATCAGGTGCAGGGCAGTCTTTTTTTTTTTTATTTTATTTTTTTTACTTTCTCTTTTCTCTTCTCCTTGTATCCATTCATGTATTCCTCCCTCCCTCTCTCTCTCTTTGAACGAGGGGGAACTCACTATTGCATTCAGAAAACAGCTATTTTATTCCCTTAAACTCTTCTGCAAACTTTATGTAGAAAGACAGAACTTTGAGCAGCTGCCTCGCAGCAGAAACGCAGCCTGTGTAGACACCACAGTGAGTGTGAGCCATAGCAGTTCAGCAACGGCGCTGTCCTACATTGCTCCAGTGTGCAGTGTGAACTACCCATAAGGGAACATGGGCAAAAAAACAAATCTTCAAGTGTCTGGTGCACAGGAGAGACTGTCCCAGGCATAGTCTGCTGTCTTTCAGATAGCTTACTACAGCTCAGAATTGATTTGGAGTTACTGGATCACATAATATGGACACTACTGAAAAACTGCTAAAGTTTGATTAAAAAAAACATTCATACAAAATGGAAGAAACTCTAAAATCCAATAAAAAGAGGTGTGTCCTGTTTAGTGGCGCACAGATGGGCTCTGAGTTCTGAATCTGCATATATGCATAAACCATCCACCCGTCACTGACAAGGATTTATTATTTTCTCTGATGTAGAAACCCACACTCGCAAGTCTGCTGGACGCCATGGGCTACATTACCTTTTTTTTTTTTTTACCTTCAGTTACCCTGGCAAAGAGGTAGGGAGGGACTTTTTAATAATAAGCTATCCAGGTGATGGTGTGGGCTTTCCAGGTGATTTCTTTATTGTGTGTTATATTTATATATGCGTGTTTTTAATTATTAGGGAGGCTGCTTTCAGTCACTGTAAATGTCTCCTTATGTGCAGTAATGTCACTGCAGCAAATACTGTTTATATTTAAGCAGCAAAACTAATAACTGTAGTTATAAATTTGAGAGGGCACAAGAAACCCTCCAGAGGAAATAGAATTAAAAAATAGAAGAAGTTGTACTGCTGTGCCTCATGCGTAAATGTGCACACAGCTTCCTACAGCCACCTACTAAGACCTCAATAGAAAACATAAAGTAGAATTAGGACCTTTCTGACATTGTCAACAAAAACTTGAAAATCATAAGCTTCGTAAAAGTGGAATTTATGGCAGAGCTGTTGTATTGGATCGCATTAGATTGTACAAGTGTACCTAATGAGGTGGCCGGGGATTGTATAAATGTCTTGATTTTCTATCAACTCTTAATTTCAGCACTGCAATAAATCTGAATCATAGAGAACGAATGACTTCATGCACTGTGGCCATAACTAATGACCTGAATTAGTGCATACTGTACTATATACTGTAGTGTACAGTGAAACTAAAAAGGTAAAGGCTAACAGGATGTGAGGGACATAAAAGGAGGAAAAACAACAGGCGATAAAGAGAGGGAAGTTGCCCTTTAAACAGGAGCTTATTCGTCCATGTCCCCAGGGCAAGGAGTTCCCATGAAAGCCACATACCGGACAGAGTTATCACAGTACATCAAACACGTTCAACCCCATCACTGTCTCTCACACCCGCCCAGTCTCCCCTTCCAAACACACACACACACATAGACACACACAGATACAGATATAAGACACACACCAGCAGTCTAGAACAAACTTTGTGTCACTCTTTCTGTCTCTCTCTTACCCTTTCACACTCATTCTATCTTTTATACACAGACAAAAACACACACGCACATACACATCAAAAGCAAACCCTCTCTCACACCCAAACTGCATGTCCCCTTTCAATGAAAGAATGCCGAAAGGAATTTCCTGACACCAGCCAAATGACCAAGCAACTGCCCATGTGGGCAAAAGTGGTAAACCAAAAGTTGAAGATAACAAAATCAAAGTCGCAGCTAAAGTGGTGACACCTCTCTTCAACAGTAAAACAACTCGAGTACGCAGCGTTCACATGTCAGAATCATTGTCTGTTCATTTTTCTATCAGCGCTGGAGTACATGAGAACCGAACATCTGACGTGCTGCACTCTGCCTGCCCTCCAGGCTTCTGTGAGGCTCCTGCATGGGGAGAACACCTGCAGCTGCCTAATCATTTCTGAAATGTGCAGCGAAAATCATTGTGACACCTTTGCTTCATGACTGCCAAAGATGTGATTTCTATTCTGTTCTCAAAACCCGCTGAAGGGTTTGTTATTGCTAGAACCTTTTTGGTATCTATGCTTAAAGTTTTGAGAAAAATGACTTACATTACTACTCTGTTGCACAAAACTAGTGCTCAATGTTTTTTTCTTCACTTGTCCAGTCAGGCTAGTGGATCAGAAATCTATGTGCCCCTGTACAAATTGTTTTATTCATTAGTGTTGATCAAATAACAGCAAAGACTAAAAAATGTCCATCTCAAGGTCATACCTTTAAATGTCTTGTTTTGTCAGTCTAAAATCCAAAGATATTCTGTTTAATATGATAATAAACAAAGAAAAGCAGGATAACTCTGAAAAGAGACTGGAAACAGCACTGTCTGCCACTTTGCATGAAAAATTACTTTAACAATTAATCAATTATCAAAGTTTACATAGTTTGGAAGCTTAATTGTTTTATGTAAGTGAAGGGACCAATCGAATATTTGTATCGAGGCCCAATATTGACGTAAGGCTTTCATGGATCAGTAGACTTCCATTTCAACTAGGAAGTCGGAATTTCCAAGTTCCAATTTGGAAATTTCAACTGGAGTGGATCACCAATCCCAAAATTCAACATGGCTGTATAAATACTGTCTGTGGACATCTTGCTTCAGTGTTTGTATGAGCAAAATACAGCAGAATATGTTGTTATCAAGCTCAAAAAAGGTTTTTCCAACTTCTTGTACTGGAACATGGTCAGCAGAAGTGTGACATCATTCCCAAATCTGACATCTAACCTCCAAGGTAAATGGAGCACATTATATACAGCTGGTGTGAAGAACTGTACTAGCCACCTCACTTATGGTGTAACCATAAATCAGCACAAACATGACAATTACCAACATAAACCAACACAAACCACAATATTATGAACAAACATTGTACAAACACATAAAAAAGTAAAATTTGCATTTTGGAACAAACTCCCAGCAATGCACCATGGGAAATGATGCAAATGAGGGTCATCTCTCAGCCTATCTGCGCATATCAAAGTCTCAACCTTCAATCTTGCAGCTCTCCACAATCACTGAAGTTACATTGCACAAACTACACAAGCTTTCTAGACTGAAGCTCAAGTTAAGCCTCATGTAATCTTCCGGCTACTTCTTCTTCTTCTTCTACTACTACTACTACTACTACTACTACTACTACTAATAATAATAATAATAATAATAATAATAGTGATAATAATAATAATAATAATAATAATAACAATAACAATAACAATAACAATAACAATAATAATAATAATAATAATCATCATCATCATCATTTTCATTATTTTTTTATTATTATTATAACAACAACAAATAATCATCAAGAAAAAAAAGTTTAGATATCAGAATCACATCAGAATTGAAAAAACATGGATTGGTACATCTCTACCTTTTTATCACTTTTCCGGGCAAGTGAGTTGCCAGATTTACTTGCCTGACTGGGCATTTTACTTGCGGGCTTAGTCTTACATCTCCTGCACAATCTATAACTTTAAACACAACAAATACATTGCAACCCTATCTGCCCACTGCACTTTTTTTTCAACCCCTACTTCATGGGGATACACACATTAATCCCCTGGAACCAAACTGCCGCTGGAAAATTAGGCAGGCAGACAAAGGAAGAGCCAGGGGACTCTGTGTGTGAGCGCGCACAGACAGCGCCGTTTTTGCAATTGAGGGGGACGTGTAGATGAAAAGAGTGAATAAAAAGTGGCGAGGGGGACAGGAAGGGATTGTAGTTGGTGGGAGCAGGCGGACAGCAGAGTTTCAAACAGAGAGAGACAGAGAGGGAAGGAGAGATGGAGCGAGGGGGGCCGGCTAGTAGAAGGGGTGGGAAAAATGTGTGTGTGAAAGAGAACAAGAGAGAGATAAAGAGAGGGGGGTGGCACAGACAAAAAGGGGGCTGGGGGGGATTTTGCCTGATAAAATATGTGCCAATGTTTGTGTGAATGAAAGCAGTGACTATAGCTAAATTTTTGCCTGGACAAAAGCTACAGCTACAGTTGTGCGCAGAGAGGAGAGGAGAGGAGAGGAGAGGAGAGGAGAGGAGAGGAGGAATGCTTTTAGTTCTTGGAAAAGGCTGAAAACATGAGGTGATTACATTAGCATAGGAATAGTTTCCGACGCTATGTCCAGTGTCACAGTGAGTCTGGGTACAGAGGGGTGACTGGGAGCAGGATGAAGGACTATTTTGCTGTAGAGCAAGACAGATAGATCAGTTGAATATCAGTTCAATATTAGTTACTTATAATTAACCAGGGAAAGTTAAGCTGGAGCTGGAGCTTAACTTGAGTTTGAATAGCTCAAATGATTAATCAATTGGGCATTCAACAGAAAATTAATCAACTATTTTGTCGTTATTTAAAAGCAAAAAGGCCAAATATTCCAGAATTTTAGCTTCTCAATTGAAAGGCTTTGCTACTTTCTGTCTTATGTGATAGTTATCATACATATAATTGCATAGGTTTTGGATCATTAATTGGAAAGCAACATGAAGGTTTTGAATTAATGGACTGCATTAAAAATTGCAAAGCTGCATTTCTACCCAAAGTACCCGGAACGTCTAGCTCCAGGACCTACTTTTCAAGAAAGTAAAAGGTTCCTTCAGCCCACTGTGGTCTGAGTATCCACTGTGGCCTAAGACCTGTGAAGATTAGGCAAATTAGTCAGCTAACATATGAAAAAGCAATGTCTGATTTTAAATATCACTTTTGCATGTGACTATACACACAACGACGCTACATAAAGCGACAATGCTTTCTTCTGCAACTCAGCGTGGATGTATCAATGCACAATGAACAAAAAACAAACTGGTTTGAGGCCGTAGATTTTTTTAAAATGGTGGCTGAAATTAAACATTACATTTAGTGCTTCAAGCCCCACCCCCAAAGTGACTATACTTTTTGTGGGGTAAAATAATGTCCCTGGAGCTCAAAATTTAAGTTGAATCTTGCAGTAAATTTGCAGATTGCAAACAACTTGCATCATTCTTCCGTTCTCAGCATGTAGTAGAACCTGCAAAACTCACTAACACAATAAGCCCCACCTGGAGCCAGTGTTTGGTTCTGCAAATAGATCCCTGTAAATCTTATACACTGGACATTTCGTTCAGACCCTGGTCCCTGTGGTGGAAATGCAGCTTAAAGCTATAGTTGGTAATCCTGTTCAGAAACACTTTCTGTTATACTGGGTGAAATGGTCCTTCCATCCTGAGAGTAGTCAATACATTATGTATTCAGAAAAAGGAACGAAAAGAATCAGACCTCTGTTTCAGCTGCAGGCCTGTAAAAACTCTGACCAATCCCTGCCGTTCGGTCCGAATGGAAAGGAACCAATCAGATGCCTTCATGTCTCGTGCTTCTCCCACCCCTCTCTGTCCCTCCCTCCTCCCCGTGCACACTCATCACGTTTCACTGTTGCCGGAAATATTCAACACGCTCCTCAGCAGAAATACGAAGTTAGCAGGAGAATAAGTTCATATGAGTACTATAGCAGAGAAAATGCAGCCAAAAATACCACTTCCAGCGTTACTTGTAACGGCTTGCCCTGCTAAACAGGGAAAGAAAAGAAAGCAGGAGGCAGAAAAGGCTGCGATGAAAAAGTCTCTGGATAAAACTAGAGGACAAACCAGAGTCAACATCGGTGCAGCATTTGAGTGGTGGAGACAACTGAGGCATCTGAAGGGCCTGAAAAGTGCTGCAGAGGTTGCTGTGTTTCTGTTGGACAGGTAATTATTTGTTTTGCTTCAGGGGGATTTGTTATTTTCATGAAATATGTAACGTTTGCCAACTTAGCTGCTTTTGTAGCTCGTATTAGCCCAATGCTAACATTAGCTTCTCTGTCAGTGTAAGCCGGTCGTCGGTACATACTGCTTATCTAACTTATAGGATCTGTGCTTCCTGCACGGAGCATTGAGCGTTTTTACTCGACATGGGGCGTGGTTTTGGACGGAGCACTGACGGGAGGGGGAGGAGGTGGTGGAGCTTAGAGGACGTGCCACTTTCAAATCTTGCTAGCTCTCCAACATGACCAACTATAGCTTTAACTTATTGCAAGTCTCATCAGTAAGTGCAGGTTTGTGTCGGGTGTCATTCAGGTGTAGGATTACGAGAGCACAAGTGTATTATCAGCAAGCATGCATTTGATGGACAATTTTAGCAATGTTTCTTCATCAACTGCCAGCTACAATAGTTTGCATATTACCCCTTTGTTGATTACTAGACTGAGTGAGGTTTGTTATACCAGGCAGGGAGTCAGGGAGGAGTGCAAGGGTTCAGCAGATATACTTGGCTTGAGATTGAGAACTGATAGAAATATGAAAAAAAGGTGTTGAATTCAGCTGATTGAGTAAAGGAATACCCCTCAGTCCTATAGATCAAATCCAAATTCAATCCAGTACCTTCCTGTAACAACAACTCTTCCACACATAATTAATGCAACACTTAGATCGAACCAGTCTTTTTCCAGTTCAGCATTAGTTCCACAGAGATTTAAAGGGGAGATGGAGGCTGAGTGATGTGGGGAGACGGGGCAGAGGGAGCACAAGGTCTAAGAGCTGCTGGCCAAAATTCAAATGGGCTCCATGTCAAGCAGCAACTATTGTGAAGATCACAGGTCTGAACTCTGCAGCTCAGCTGTTGACCACAGTGGCAGGTAAAAACAAAGGCTGTGTTTGTTCAGTAAGGCCACGTTTGTGTCGAACAGGCCAGACTGCTGTCGTAAAGTCACACCAGGATACATCACTTTAAGTGGCAGGTGTAAATCTTCAAAGAGCTGACTTCATCTGCGCTGCTGTCGCCTTGAAAAACAGGAGGCGGTCAGGCTCAAACTGTGATTGTGTGGCACAATTGCAATTAAGTAAAACAGCCAAGACAAACACTATGCATTATACACACAGTATGCCAAGTTTATGTTTTTTTTCACATGCCTGGTCAGGCAAGTGGGTCAGAAATCTATTTTCCCGATGTCAAGTTTTACTCAGCCCTATACAAACTGTTTTCTTTATTAACAGTTAACAAATAATAATAAAGACTCAAATGTCATGTTTCATCCAGGGCTGCAACGTCTACAAAGTGAAAAATGTCCATCCCAGGTTCTCAAAGTCCAAGGTGAAGTCTTTAAATATCTTGTTCTGTCAGTGCAAAATCCAAAGATATTAGGGCTGCAGCTGACGATTATTTTCATTATTGATTAATCTGTTGACCATTTTCTCCATTAACAAACATAAACATATTAGTTGTTTGGTTTGTAAAATGTCTGAAAATGTTGAAAATATTTGATCAGTTTTTCCCAAAGTCCAAAGGGATGTACTCAAAAAGATATTCAGTTTATTGTCATAGAGGAGTAACGAAACCAGAAATGTTTACATTTGACAGGCTGAAATTGGAGAATTTGGCTTTTTTTCCTTTAAAAATTACTCCAAATCATTGCTCAATTATCAAAATAGTTGGTGATTAATTTGATAGGTGATAACTAATCAAGTATAAGAGATTCAGTTTAATATGACAATGGAGAAAAGTGAGAAATCTCCATACTTCAGAGGCTGAAATGAGCATTTTCTGCCATTTTTGAAAGAAAAATTACTTTAAAGCTTCAGTTGGTAACTTGAACAAAACTAACTTATTGTGTTATTTCATAAAACTGTCCATATGGCCACAGAGTAAAATGTGAGACTTGTAAAATGTGGGAATAAGCAGCTCCATTGGTCCCTCCTACTGCCCCTACAGCGATTTGCAAAAGTCCACCGCGACCGAGATAAAACAACCAATCAGAGCCAGAGCAGCGCCTGACGGAGTGTCTGACATCTGTCAATCACTCCACACAGACTCAGCAACACGCCCCTCCCTTCGCTCGCCCTGCCGCTGGCTGCCGGTAGAAGCAGAGGGGGTGTAGTCTTCATCGGAGCTCTGCCGCTCGGTCTCAAAACTCTAACATATCAACAAATAGGCAACATGTCACACATCACAAGCATAGACTGTAAATGAGCTTCTCTTTTACTGGCAAACTAGGCTACTCTAATGTCCTAAATACTGTAATACTGTGTATAAATGGCGTGCAAACGAACCATAACCTACATTTAGCTACTTGAAACACGGCAAAGTAACATCAATATTTGAGTTCTTATTTCCAAATAAACAATTGAGTAACAACTTCCGAACTTAGGTATAGCTAGCTAGCATCTTATTCAAGCTTATCTAGCTGTGTGGAGTTCGGTTCGTTCCGGTTCGCACTCCATGTCGCGTATGCCACTCTGCCGCTTCACGTCACGTTCGGCTGCAGCGACGCGCGAGCGCAGCACAGCCACGGCAGGGAGGAGGGGCCAGGAGGGCCAGGAGGCAGGGCATGAGTGCACCGGTGAGGGAGGGGGGGGTGACGTCAAGCTTGTGTTGGTTCAAAATTTTAAGCTAAGTCTGCTCTCTTCTCCATCTTACCAACTGAAGCTTTAACTGTCAGGCTGCCCATCCAGTTGCTAGATTTATTAGCCCAACATGGCATTTTAGTTGCCTCAAGCAAGCAATCCTTATTGCTGAGCCCTGTACACAGCTTAGGAAGAGAACACTACTGAACTGCTGAACTCACAAGCTATTTTATTAATGAGCAGTTCTTAAAAATCACCCTGAGAAAAAAAACCTATCATTCATCTAAATCCAGCAGAGCAATTTAAGAGCAGTTTATGAAACTGCTCTAATTACTCCTCCTACTCAATCAATGACTGCACGAGTTGGTTCAGCACATGTTGCTTTCCCTGTGCATCTTCTGTCTCTGCTGTGTTTCGAAATCTGATGAAAAATATCAAATGCTGGCCACTAGAATCAAACACACAATGATTGTTCTCGTCCCATTAGAGAAACTCAAGGCTGAAAACACAACAAGGACTTTTGTCCAATCCAGGTCAAGCATGGGAGAGTGGAGTGTAGGTAGCACACACACAGTACTGTTCACTGACTGAGAGAAAGACAGAGAGACAGACAGAGAGAATATGTGTTATCTAACCCCCCTTTTTGTTCTCTTTCATTCCCCTCAGTGAGCACAACCAGCCCATACCAAAGCATTCCTCTAATCCAGGTGAGAGAAAGGCTCCTTAATCAGCCAATGATGAATCTGGATTACATGTTACTAAAGTAGATTACTGCTCCTGCAGCTCATATCAACGACTGAGCCCATTTTACTGCTCTAAATGCCCTCTGAACTTGATGGAGTGCTCAGAGATCGGCAGCAAAGTGTTGATTTCAGTAGTTTAGCAGCTGTCAGCATTTTTTAGTAGAGGAAGTATCCTCTCTAATGTTTTGAGTACAACACTATTATTCACAGTGAGACTATCAGATGCAATGTATTGATATATATCTATAAAACAAAAATACAGGAGCTGAGGAGGGGATGCGATATAACAATAGAAAATGTTTCGGTACCATATCATGATATTACATTGTTATTTATGTAAGGGATAATGTACAGTGAGCAGGTCATTATAATGAAATAAACCCTGACAGGGTGGTGCAATAACAACCCACTCACTATATATTATCCTGCTAACTAAATCAATAATTTGACACAAAATATTCACTTAGAAATGATTTTATTGATTTAAAAATTTTAGTGCTACTCCCGAATCTATGATCAGTACTGCGTCCATAGCAACAGTCTGTTCTTCATAGCAACAGTCTGCTATCCAGAAACAACGGACCATAAAATGCTGTAATTGACCAATCAGAATCAAGTATTTAACAAGGCCATGTAATAATTTCTATTTTTAAATATAATTTTTAATAATTAAATTTGTAATAAAATAAAATAAGAGTAGCCAGCCATGGCCTAAGCATGGAAAAAGTACCGGCATGAATTGACTTTGGCAATGAATGCTTGAATTATGTATGTACAACTGCAAAACAAAAACAATGCAGTTGTCAGTAGCTCTGATTTTAAGTAAATAATAATAATTATAATAAATAAATTATTAACGATTTTGTTAAATACTCTATTCTGCTTGGTCAATTACAGCATTCTAAGGTTATTTCCAAATAGCAGACTATTGCTATGGACACAGGTCTGATCACAGACTTTGGAGGAGCAATAAAATATTTTTAACTTAATAAAATCATTTTTAAATTAATATTTTGTGTCAAATTATTTTTTAAGTAAATAGCCATGTAATGTGGTCAATATTGTTACAATCCAATACAGCACTGAGACATTTTTTATTGCGATTATTATTGTGAGATAAACCCCTTCAGGGTGATTCAAAACCCATCTGTTTCGCATCACTGTCCTGCATTACCTGGACAGGGTTTATTTCGCTATAATGACCTCCTCACTGTACATCATTCATGACATATTAAAGAAGGAAAGCAGGAGCACTTTAAGTTAAAAGGAAAAACTAATTCTATACTGAGAAAAAATGCTTCCCACATCAGGTTTATTATTTCATAAAGGACATTTTTTTCAAATTATTTTTTCTTTGTTTTTTTATATTGCGATAAATATTGTATTGTCTACTTTTTTATCATGGTATTATCATATATAGAGTTTTTGTTATCGTTACATCCCTGATAATTTATGTATAATACATATGGGTGTAGCTGACATTGTGATTGATTTTTAGGATGATTTTAGTTTCGTAACATACATATTGCTTAAAGCAATGAACCCATGATGTGACTAGTCACCCATGATGTGACTAGTCAGGCAATTGTCACTGTCTCTGAAGCAAAATGCAATTAATGTATGTTATTTATAGGCTAGAGCATATACGACACACAGTGATGCCTGAAAGTGCAGGCAACATGAAGTACAGCTATTGGCTAGCTGATAGCTCAGCTGACTTTAGAAACGCCATGCAAACGGTGAAAGACACAAAGTACAGTCATAACCACACAGAGACGACTGACACCACCACAAATCAAAAGCCCCAAACCTGATGGCATTTAATGCCCTGTGAGCACAGGCAAATCATTCAAATGATGGGCTGGACAGTTGGTGTCTGAGGGCCTGTCAGCTATAGTCTCCTGGCAGGTCTGTACTTGACTTAAGCATAATTTATTTCAGAATCATAATAAGCAGCCGTGGGAGAGGATAAATACCTAACAAGGAATCTAAGAGTGCTTAAAGAGACTGGATAAAATTATAATAATGTCTCACTGAGGACAGCAGTCTTGCCATTACGTTAATTACTACAGTATTTGGATTGTAATTGAAAATAACAACAAACATCACTCACCCAAATGCATCATGGTAGCTCGTCGGTCCAGCAGCAATATATTTTTATTTTTTTAAAAACGAGCTACTCAGCACAGATAGCTAGCTAACTCACTGGTATTTCACTGGATTTTTTTTATTATTCCTTTAGCTTTTTACAAACGTTATTACACGAGATTTACACTGGGCTTCTTGCCTACAAAATTATTTTACACCCACTGAAAAAATACATTTACAAAAAGCTTTAGAAAAAAATCGCGGTTCTGTTTGTTTTTCCTCTATTTATTTTATACGTTTGCTCGCCGCGCTGTTGACGGTTGAAAATCCCCAGCGGAGTCGTCGAGCCTCGGTCGGTCTGTGTGAGAGATAGGCAGCACTTGGTGTACGTGTTCCAATTCAGACGATGTTTGCCGTTGGTTTACAGATTTCTCCACTCGCTGCTCGGTTTGACGGCTCCAAGTTGTGCGGCTGGCCATTCATGTGTACCCGAAAAATATCAGGAGCTTTATGTACATAATTTACAACGCGCGACTCCAACGGCCTTCAGCAGGTTCTCACAGTGTGTGCTGTGCGCGGCGCTCTGCCTGCTCGCGCTCACTTGCCACAGGGCTCATCATCATCCTGAGAACGAGCACGACCGACAGTTAGCGTACTCCGCCACAAGAGGACGCTGCTGATATGTTTATATCAACGCCTTGTTATGTGACTTTGGTGCTGCGTTCACATCGCCTCGGAAGTTTCATAGCCCTTCAACCCAGACACGATCAACCGTTTTGCTATCATTGGCAGTAACGAGCCTGTAAATGAAACTGTAACACTCTTTATGGTTGCTGTGGTTTTATTGTTGAGATCAGGCAGATCAGTGATTATATTAATCTAGAGATACTATCCATGTATGGTGCGGTGGGGACTGAAGTACCGACATTACTAGATTACAATTGAAAGTTCGGCATTCAAAATTTTACTCGAGGAAAACTTCATTAGTTATAGTCATTATATATTAAATAATCGTAATTAAAAGCCTACACGTTGTAGTTATTTATATTAAGTTATATTAAGCTATATATTAAGAATGCCTCATATTGTTTAAACAGAAATCTTGTAATGTGAAATATTGATCTGAAAAGTAACTAGTAATTACAGCTGTCAGATAAATGTAACGTATTCCTCTATGAAATGTAGTGGAATAGATTATTGCCTTTCACAATAAGAGCCACAGATATAGGCTATACACTGCTTATCGAATCTGTTTATCAAATGATAACTTCAATTTACTTTTACTCACATAACTTTATAAAATACCTTACAAAAGTATAATGTTGCAGAAATTGAAATATAAGGGAGAGAATTGTGGCTTTTTTTTCCTCTTTTTTTTTTTTTACATTTTCCTTCATAATTCACAAGCTAGTTGAAAAACACTTGTCATCTTTTGATATAAGAAACATATACCTTCTATTTTTCAATTGTATAGGCTAGTATTCTTATTTGTATATAATATTCTTATATGTACATAATTCTGTTAAGTTGCTCTCTTAAAACTTATTATCTTCTTCTCTCACTGCGCTGCATCACCAAATCAAACTCCTGTGTACCATGTACATTTGGTGAATAGTGATTCTGAATCTGATATATACCTAATTTATAATACAATTGATATATTTTCACACAAGACTACAATATAAAATCTAATGCATGAAGTCAGACTGTTACATTTGTCCCATTGGTGGGAGCAGTCATTCCAGTGGTTAGGTTGATTGTAACACTGAGAAAAAAGTAACCCACTGTATCTTGAATTAAAGCACACCTTGAATTAATCACATTACTGCTACAGTATCTATTAATGTTACTGAACATTTTTTTGTACATGTTTCAAAGTTTTTTAGATATCAGACATCGTATGCATTCAAAGCAAAACTCTGTTTCTATTTATGCAGAAGACTAGCCACTAGTGGTGACTAGATTTTAATTATTTGAATTGAGTTAAAAAGTAATTTTACATTTAAATTTAGTGAGATATGTTCGTTTGCTTAAAGAAAAGTATGTCAACACAGACAAGTAAGTTGCTCGCTATTGCTTCAAATAAAATGAAATAAAGTAAAAAGTACAATATTTCTCATTGAAATACAGGACAGTAGAAGTGTGAAGTATCATAAAATGGAAATACTCAAGTACAAGTACCTCAAATATTTATATAAATGTATACATGACTACATGTGTGATATAGACATATGGTGCACTATATTTATTTTATTTCTTTTCATTTCTTTCATGTTTTTCTTGTGAAATAGGTGATGGTTGTGAAAAACAATTTCCTGGCAAAAAGAATATCTATTTAGTTCCATTAATTTTAT
>JAJHUR010090492.1:0-11756 GCA_027495735.1 Lutjanus campechanus | reverse complement strand
CTTTAAATAAAGGTCTTAGTAAAAGTTAGTCAGTACTACTTATCACTATAGTAAGAGTCATTATGAAACAAAAGACTGAGCCTAAAATTGCAGTCATAATATACCTGCCTTGCATTTGCATTTTTGGCAAGGGCACAAGGGATTTTGGATGCTGTGGTGGAAATAGCGCTGTAATCCAATGTTGAGCACTTGAAATCCGAGCAGGTAGGGCGAGCGGATTGGGAACATCTTAAAGTGCCAAACATTGTGGAGTCACCTGGCAAAGTAATCCTTTACTCATTAGTGCTGACCGACAATAAACTCCCCACAGGTGCAGAATATTGTGGTTAATTTGTGTTATGAGGCAGTAAAATCTATTAGTAGGGCATATTAAAGGGATAGTTTGGATTTTCTGAAGTGGGATAGTATGTGGTACACTAGAGTGAGTGTATTACCTACAGTAGATGGGGGACGGCACGCTCCCAATTATGGGAACCAGCTAGAGTACTGTTATAGGAAGTGAAGTGATGTACAGCTGGTGTTAAGAAATGTAACAGCCACCTCACTAACGGTAAACACTATAAATGCCAGACAGCATAAACCAGGATATTTGAAAGCAGACATTACAAACACTAACAATAAAAACACAAAAAATGTAATATTTGCACTGTGGAACATAAAACAGAAAACTTAATCCTGCTAACCTAGCCTTGGACAGCCTTTTCCGGTAGGAAACTGCCATAATATAAACCAAATATCGCTGTCTTCAAAGCAGACTATTTAAGCAAAAACCGTAATTTAACTTAACAGAACACGGGAGTTGGTGGTCTCCGGCTGCCTCAATGTGTTAGTTTGTTTGTGTTTTTGTGTGACTTCTGCGTTCCGACCAGGATCTACTTTAGGTAATACAATGACTATGGAAGAGTAGCTCATAAAACTCCACATCAAATAATTCAAACTATCCCTTTAAAGAGGGATAGAGCACAGAAAGCCACAAAAAGTCGAGGCTGAGTGGATGATATATGCATGTGCTATTGTAACTCTGAGACATCATATGGGAACCTAATCAAACCAGAGAGTGCACCCCACTGCATGACCATTAGTGATAGTGAATAACATCCAATCCGGGCAAATTACACCAGGCCTTGATCATGCACTGTTCCTTCAGACAGATATTTCTTCTCGACAATTTTGCTATTTCACTCCGGCTCGGTTTGTCACCGACACTGACGCGCAGCCATATCATGACCCCCGTGCCACTCATAACTCATACGACAGCCTAAAACACAATTAGGCAGGCGTACCGAGAGCAGCACATCCCCAATTTGCACCCCCTATTATGTCTCGGCTGTTACCTGCGCAATCACGCTCTCCTAAATTCCATTATGAGACAATGGTGAGATCTTATGACTGCGAAAAAACACAGTCATTTCCGTGCACTCTCTCAATCAGTCACCGAGTAGGTTGGAATCAAAAATGTAAAGAAAGGAGCCTCTTTTCTATTCCAGTTGCACTCCACAGTCCCTCTAAATCACCCCTAATGGGCTGGTGGAGGGAGCACACTCTGTATCACTGTATCAATCATTCACTCTGTTTTCCTCCTCCTGGAACCATCCACGGGATCACTTTGGTGCCTTAATGAGCCATTACAATTCCTATCAGACAATCTCTGCGCCATGTGTGTGTGCGCACATGCGCGCGCGCACACACACACGTGTTTGTTTGTACACAAGTGGCTCTAACTGTTGTGGACTCACACTCATGCTGATATTAGATTGTCTCCGCGGAGTTTTTCAGAGAGCAGTGATCTCTATTTCTCACCCACTTTCTGTGCTGGTCTGGCTCTTTCGCTCCCTCCCGTGCTGTGTGTGTGACCGTGTGCGTGGTGGTGGACAGTGGGCACGGGTTATAATTGCATTGCGTTGCCATCCCACTCGGTCTCTACACCCATCTGTCTCTTTAATATCCAGCTAAGCACTCTTGACCTTGAAGCATCCATGACAGCACAGAGCCACATCCACACCAACACATCCACGGCTGACTTCTCTCCCACAGACCGCTGCAATGATAGAGAGGGGGGGATGATAGAAAGACAGGAAAAAGAAATGGGGAGTAGAAAAATAAGGTGCGAAAAATGTTGTCTCTGAGACAAAGGTGAACAAGAGAACATGATGGATAGATCCAGCCCGGATCATAAAGAGGAAAGCCGAGTGAATCGGACAAAGAGATGCCTCCAAGGTCACTGGTGAATTCATTCAATTTAGAAGCTGACTTGATTTTACAAAAGGTCGCCCGCGTGGACTTCTCAAGAAAATGTTGTTATTTCAACAGAAAACATGCGAGATTAGCTGGGAGTCTAGGAAGCAAAAGATATGTTATTTGCCTCCTGGCATTCCCTTTATGCTCCTCAGAACGGTGGTTCATTCTTGAAGCAGTGCCTTTGGGCTGTCATAATGAATATTTGAGCTAAATCTTTTCACTGTATAATACCAGAGCATATGCCTTAAAGGTACAACGTGCAATTAGATCTTCAATCTAACCTAAACTTATTTGATTAGATATTTGAACACAGTTAACAATGTTTTACCTTCATCCTGGGAGACTTTGCAATGCATCTTGATGGCTTATCCAGGAAAAAGTTAGCTGAGCACGCAGCCTTTCATTCCACAACTCTCCATTCATACGAGGATGAGTTCACAGTTTCCCAGCCGAAAATTGGCATAGCCCGCTTTGAGTAGAGGCTGAATGTCTTGCTCAGAACAAATAAAGTGTGTGACCTTGACTAGGGCTGGGTGTCAGTACTCAATACCTTAAAGAAATCAACCAAGATGCAGCCAATCACCGCAAGTGTTAATGTTTGGGTGATTAAAGTGTGTGATTAGCTCTCACTACAGCTAGCAGCTTTATACAGTCTGTGGTGTATTTGTTCAGCATGCTGAGATGCCACCAAAACGAATTATTATAGCATCAAAAGTACCAAAGATATTTTTAAAAAATTGTCTAAATGCTCGTTCAAGAATGTACAATATATGTTAGAGTGTGTCAGTTAATAAACACTGCAGACGCTCAAAATCAAGACAGTTTGGTCTGTTGCTTCCCAACTGCTACAAAAGTACAGTAAAAGGTGGTTAGCCCGGAAGTAAGCTGAGCTCGAGAGGCAACGCTAATGCTAATTCTAGCATTGTTCCTTTACAATGTCGGCTCCATTTTTCAGTTGTCGTTGTTGTTGTTGTTTGCATGTTGTTAGCCATCCACTGGCAATCCCAAGATGCTTTGGGTTGATTAATAGATCGATGCGCTGATCTCTACATGAGCTTGACCCTTCAAAATAAAATTTGCAGTGATGACGGTAATGGGCTCAACCCCAGCATAGGCATGACATGACAGTAATGTGGTTATCGTCACAGCTCTAGAGACAGCTAGGGTTGCCACCTGTCCCGCATTATACGGGATCATCCTGTATTGTAAAATAAAATGCACCTTTACTGAATCAATACAGGATGCAATTAGTCCTGTATTTTCGTGCAAACCCTACTTTAATACATACAGTATGTTTTCACATACTTGGAATGACATGAAACCTAAAGAGCTTTTCAAGACAACCATATCTTCACTGTCCGTGCTGCAATATTTGACCTGAATCAAAATTCAGCAGAGGACTACCACGTCCAAACAGTGCAAGGGCAGAGAGAGAGTTATTTTGACAGACCAAAACCTTTTGCCCATGTCTACAATGTGATGTTTAATCTTTAATATAACTGATGCAACTCCTCTTTACTCTAATTGAGAGTTTGACTTATTGAGAGTAGCAGTAGCTTGATACGTGTCCCCAGGCATGGGGCCGCTGGCAAGGTGTCCCCTATTTTTCCACAACGAAAGTGGCAACCCGAGTGATAACTCGTCCTGCTAATCATCAGCCTCTTAGCATTGTCGATGCAAGCGTTTTAGCACGCTGACATTAGCATTCAGGTCAAGGTACGGCTGCACAGCCTCACGGTGCCGCTAGCGTTGCTGTAGATTCTTTGTCTTAGTCTAATTTTAACAATGATTTCAATCTTTCCCAACCCTCAACCAAGGGTTCACCTTTGTCTCAGAGACAACATTTTTCGCACCTTATTTTTCTACTCCCCATTTCTTTTTCCTGTCTTTCTATCATCCCCCCCTCTCTATTTTAGATTTGACCAGACAACCCTTACTTCTGCTAGCTCCAGTATTATCAACACAACAGCAGTAACATACTCATTGGGTATGTCTCGGCACCCTCATATCAACTCAATGTCATACATAAAGGATAAGGATAATTCTAGGCCAATCTGGCATTTCAGGTGTACTATAGTGGGATGACTTATTAAGAAAATGTTAACTCCCTGCAGCATGGTTATCTTTATTGAGAAACAAAGGATTAGTAACATGATTGATGGGCCTTGTCTCCTAGGGATTATGCTGTAGAGCACCACTAATTGCTCTCTCTTGCTCCCTCCTCCTCTATTTATCTCCCTCTTTCTGTCTCATTCCATCCACATCCACGCCCGTGGCCAACGCAATACACTTTTAGCTATCACCTTTGCCATCAGAGCTCGCGGTGCAAGGGGTTACGAATGTCACTGACAGGCTCCGGGCTCCTGGGTAGGCACTAAAAAGACTGAACTGTCCTTAAAGTTATAGCCAAGGGACTTAATTTTGCATTCAGGCTCAAGTGGTTTGTTGAACACATGCCAGGCCTGAGCCAGAAGGACAGGAGGGAGGGAGTCCTAACCCTGTATGGGTATGGTAACGCACCGTGTAATGCACTACTGTACAACTGGAAATAATGTGCTGAGTCATTTAGGAAAGCTATTAAGCCGCCTGGGTGACTTTGAAATTCACTAAGCCTGTTCACCCTCTACATTTATTCAGGAATAGGGCAGCTTCAGCCCCCAGCTCACGAGATCCCCACACCCTCCTCCTCCTCTCCTCTGTTCTCCTCTTTGACATCTTTCTAACTAAATGCTGAGAAGAAACTTAATTACAAATAACTGGGGGAGAGAAAGCTTATCATTAGGAGGCATGGAAAATAGTATGGCTTCTGCCAGCGAAGCCTTGTGAAATACTGCAGTACAGCTGTGTATTTCCCCACACTTAATTGAGCATGTGTTGTATTAACCTTGAAAGCATTGTGGTGATTCTATTTTCAATTAATCTTCCAAAGGAGAAGACATACAAATTAAAATGGGTTGCAAGCACAATGTTGCTGTCACAAAGTATTTCTTCAGGAACAATAGGCAACTTGTTTCTGTACATCCTAATGGGTTACTGACCGCTTAGATCAGTGCAACCCCCGAAGACAGCAAAATGCTGTGTGGCAGTTTTGCAGGCCACCAAAGCGCTTATTAAGATGATTGAAATTGCTCGTCAACTGCTGCCTCAATTGGTTAGTTTGTTTAAGTTGCTGTGTGACGTCTGCAAATCCAAACTAACCTTTAAAAACACCAAAAGCATACAATAATTAAAACTAACCAATCAAAACTACAACAGGCCATCAATTCTCATGTTCTACGAGTCAAAATTATTGTTTTTGCCAAAGGAATGTGGTTTCTTTGGAGAGATCGACATTTAGCTTATATAACAGTAGCAGTTTCCTGTTGGAAAACGCCTTCTGACAGCGAGGTAGAATTGTGAAAATACTCTAAATATAGTGTACACTTTAAATTCTCATGAAACAACTTGCCCAAATAGCCTCTGAAATCAATGGAGGCCAGTTGGATGTCAAGGATGGTGGTTTTCTTGCTGGGTTTGGTGCCCGCCAACCCACGGCTAAATCAAGGCTAACCGAACTAATGATAGTTTGCAGTTTGTGAACTTACTTTAGCAACAAAAGAAGCTATCCTTACATCATGAAACTCCATAAACAACCTTGGTACTGTATTCCCTGTCAATGACAGGCTGTGTTTGCTGGACGGCTGCTGAGTTATTGTGTTGCCTCAATTGGTTAGTGTGTCTTGTCTTTGCCAAAGGAGTTTGGTTGTTTTGGAGAAAGCTGTATTTGCCTTACATATTGGAAGTTTTCCCACTGGAAAAGACCTGCTGACAGCAAAGTAAAGTGGTGAAAATATTCAACATATAGTGAACACTTAAAGTTCCCATGAAACAGCTAGCCTAAACAGCCTCCGAGACCAACAGAGGCAAGTTTTATGACAAGAAATAGACCACAGCAGCAAGGTAGTTTTCTTGCTGGGTTTGGCTCCCAGAACCCCATGGCTGAGTCATGGCCAATTGAGCTAATAGCAATTAGTGGTTAGCTTACTTTGGCAACAGATAAAGCTATCTTTCCATGATGAACTCCACTCCTTAAACAATCTCGGTACTGTACTCCTTTTCCATCTGAGAGGCTGTGTTCATTCGGATGTCCGGCTGTAATCACTAGAGGTTCTGTTGCCCGCTAATGGCAGGTAACAGTTTTGGTTAGCTAAATGAGCAACGAGTAAGCTATCTTTCTATTATGAAAGTCTGTAATAACCTCAGTATTGTATTCCCTGTTGGTCTGGGACTGGCCATGTTCACGAGCTCAGGTCTGTTGGCCGCTAATAACTTTATCAACAAGTAAACTAAAACTGTCTTTCCATCATGAAACTCCATCAAAAACTTCAATACTGTATTCTCTGTTGGTCTCAGAGGCTATGTTCATCTGGGTGACTGACCATGACCACCAGAAGGCTGCTGAGCCCGGTTCTGTTACCTGTTAATGGCAGCTAACAGTCACTGTTAGCAACTTTAGCAACAAGTAAGCTATCTGTCCATCAGGAAAGCACACATTAGTGAGGAAACCAGAAAATTTTTTCTCAATGACATTGAAACACAAACATCGATTTTGACTTCATGGGAACTTTAATCTGATAATTATTCTTTTTTCAGGTGGCTAAAATGCATTTTGCTGCTAACCCTGTCCACAGCAGTACATTTCTTAGGTTCCTACACCATATTAACCTTGAAAGCATTGTGAGTGGTGATTCTGTTTTCAATTAATCTTCCAAAGGAGAAGACGTACAAATTAAAAAGGGATGCAAGCACAATGTTGCTGTCAGAGAGTATTTCTTCAGCAACAATAGGCGACTTGTTTCTGTACATCCTAATGGGTTACTGACCGATTAGATCACTGCAGGCGCTCACAAGACTGCAAAATACTCTATGGCAGTTTCACAGGCCACCGAAGCACTTATTAAGATGATTGAAATTACACCACACCTTCCTCGGAGCCATGTGTGTCCTTGTCATTTATCATTAAACCATCCCTTATCATAGACTTTGGAGGATTGATGCAGTGGGAGCCATCGGGTGCACGAACAGATACAGCATGCACTGTAGACTCACCCGCCACGTTTCTACCACATGTAGGAGAAACTGTGCAAAATAAAGTTGGTATCAAATAGCATTTTTCATGACCTGCCTGAACCTCGAGTATAAATGACGTCTAACCCCAGGCAAAGCTGTAGGGGAGGTTCAAGACGGCCTGTTGAAATAAAAATTACCCTGTTTTATTCTTTAAAGAAATTATCCTAAATGTAAGATTTTGCATCCCTTGCTTTGCATAACAATACATGTACCGGGCACTTGTCAGTTTAAGTCCTCAGCATCTACAACCGTCGGGTTTGACTGCTTACCAAAGGGGCTGACAGAGGCCATAAAATGTAAATGTCTCACAGAGGCTTCCCAGGTTGTGATGTTGTTCCATAATAGATGCAGTGCTTTACATTTTCCCTCTTTTGGAATCAGTTCAGATAGAAAAGGCCCCTGTCAAAACTTACTGAGAGGTTCAGAGGAGAAATATTCACAAAGCCGAGCACACAAAGGTGATATGAAAAAGGGGGGAAAAAAGGGGGGGAAGGCGAGTCAGAAATCAGGAGTGATTCAACACAAAAGTGCATGTGGGAACATATCATCAAAAAGAGGGGTGTGTTTGTGTGTGTGAGCACACTTTTCAGTGAATTGTTAGCCCTGGGTATCCTAGGTTTGCTCTAAGTAGACTCCACCCCACAAAAAGCATGCCGGTGTCTTGAATATTTTTCTTTGCTTTTGCCTCTTTTATCTTTTTTTTGACCATCTTCTCACATTTTTTTTTTCTTTTCCAGTGCAGCCAATTATTAACTAGTCATCTGACTCAAAGAAACTAAAAAAGAAGGGAGGGTCATTATGTCACTGGTGCCACACTTGAAAGCTCTCAGAGCAGTTAGCGTTGTGGTGAATGGGCAGACCACTCCTTCATCTTTCCCCTCTCATTTTCACAGGTTATCAATCTGGACGGTGGAGGCACTAGTATTTTTGTGTGGTTTTATTCAGTAGGGTCGGGTATCGGGAAACATTTGCAAAAAGAATTGATTCCATTTTCAAAGAAATCGTTGTAAGATATGTACATATATATATCAGACAGCTCCCCAAAACTGAAGCCAAAACATCTTGCTGCTGGTGACTGGCTGCAGTAAAGGTTATAAATCCCAGCCCCTCCATTTTAGTGGATTCCCGTAGGGACATGAACCAAACTAACACATCAATCTACAAGTCAAATACATTTTTCTCCAACACAGTTTCTGTCATTTTAGGTAGTTTTTATCACTTTCACGTTTGTTCAAGTATTAATTTTTCTGATTAGTTTGGTTTTAATTAGTTATTTGAGGCTATAAAAATACGTTTTCACATCATAATTGATATCTGAGCCCTGCTGGCTGTATGGTCGGGACCTCCAAACCACGGCCCCGACCCTGATCAGTACCGCACAGACTCTGGATCCAAATGACGTCACCAGCACAAGATGGCAGCATTCGTATCTGGAATATTTTGGCTTAATTTTTGCACAGTAAGGAAACATCCATCTTTATTTATGTAAATGATCTGTGCCTATAGACATGCATGTTCTCCTGTTTCCTAATGCATTTACTTAATTAAATGGTGAATCTTGCATTATTCTCAGTGAACCTCCTGCATTGCTGTTAAATCGCTAGCAGGTGAACAGTACAAATTATGTGACTCTTATACCATCAGCTCCGTTTAGCTTAATGCTATGCCACAAAATGTTTTACAAGGATGGTATATTCCTCTATCGTTACAGTAGCTTTAGCAAACTCCCAAATATTCAAGAAACCAGAAAGAGACCACCGTCGTCATGGTTATCTAGCTAACGTTAGCTAAGCTAAGTGTTACCGCTTGTAACATTTATTTGGGCAGCATTTCACAAAACTCTGCTGTGAAAAATGTTGAAAGACATGCAAAGAAGGTACCCAACCCTATTATGTATTTAATTTTTCATGTCATGTCAGATTTATAGGGAACTGGAGCTTCTTATGCATGTGTGATAGTAAGTTAGCTAAACTTAAATTAATAATCAGAGGTGGTTTGTTAACGTTTATTTTGAATATATGATATTCTCATAATACTAGCTATTAATAGCTCTGCTGTCATGCTAAATGCTTTGTTATTTGAAACTAGAGTCTTCTTTATTACTTTTATTATTTAAAGGAAACTGTTGCACACTCTCATGTGAATTTAAGCGCATCTATGCAAGTGTATGTGTGTGTGATCTATGCTCATATATTTTTACTATGTTATATTGGCTTGGAGTCCAAAACAAATTTTGAATTATACCTTACCTTCTATCATAAACTCAATATTTTCAAGGGACACTTCCCTTGCAACATTTGCCATGGTGCACCTTTTATTCGAATTGCCTTGACCCCTATAAAATATGCCTAATTATTTTCGGACACTATTTGAAGACCGATGGCAAATAAACAAATGCCCACATTTTTTGGGAATTCATCAGTATGTTTTTCTCTGAAGTGCATTCTGTCATTTGGTAGACGCATCTCATCATCAAAGGTCATAAAATGTAGATAAGCTGGGTTTCAGTGTGCTTTTCCATGGCTTCAATAGAACTGGTGCCAAGCAGAGCATTAAAATGTTGGTGTGTAACATGATGACCCTTCTTTCTTTTGTAGTTTCCTTGATTTAACTCTGGAAATGTTGAAAACTATGTTGATTCTAGCAGTGGAATCGAGAACAATGCAGAGATGATTTTGGGGAGTGTGACATGATGACTGATAGCATCTTAAAAAATACAATTCCAACATAAATTTATGATCAACTTTTAAATCTTTGTGATGAATGTCCTGTTCTTGTAGTATAATGAATACCTGTAGCCTCTAGGTATTCTTTCAATAATTAGTCAAGTGAAGTCATGTCTCTAAAGGGAAAATCAAAATCATCATTTAGTGTCAAAGGTAACAGAAGTTTTGTCTTAAAATGCATTGGTTTTTCGGGGGGTCATGAGCCAAAAATGGCCGACAACCACTGACCAAGACCAACATCACTCATTCACGTCTGTGTCTGGGTATCCATCCATCAGTACTTTTTTACACTGAGCAGAGAATGACTCACAGTGGCAGGGGTTACCTGCAGCTAGAGCTAATTTCAGGGGCAGTCTCACCCTGGAATCCATTTTTAGTGTGTGCGTGGAGAAACTCGCACCATTACAACGTCACATATTACTCATACTTTTCTTAACATGCTTCCTTTTCTCAGGTTTCTAAGCGCTCTCCTCCCCCAGGTTTGGTGCCACTAATACATGTGGCAAATACAAAACTGCAAATACCCAAACATTCTCCTACCCTTCTGCTATTTGTGTGTTTCACTATGTGAAAAAAAACCACACACAACCAAGCTAGCAACCTACATGCCAACACGGAGGTCTGCAAACTTTGCCATCAAAAAAGACAAAAAGACTTTGTGGAGGCACATCTATTAAATGCTCAATTTTCCTCTGAGACTTTTCTTGTTGTGGAATTGGCAGCCTTACCTACCTTAGAGAGACTCAAGACACAGCCATAGCCAAAATGTAGAGGAAAAAGCGCCGAGCCGTACATGTAGACTATGATGGACATTTTAGTTGATGAAATATTAAAACAATTTTTACGATTGGAGTGTGCAAGAATCACTTTTGGCCCACAAAAATGGCAAATAAAAATTTAAATGTGAAAAAATACACTGATTTTAATATAATTGTTTGTGGTGGTGTTGCATTAGGGGCATGTGGCTCACAGGGTGTTGACCCCCACCTGAACCCTGAAGTCTCATTTATGCTGCCTTTACGTACGAACATATGCCCATTTCAAATGATGTAACCGTCACTGCCCACTTACTTCCATGCATCCTTCACGTTGGCATGGATGTGAAACAATCTATCCACTAGAGGGCACCACTCAGAGTCAGAAGTTATCCCAAAAGAACAAGAATCAAAACTTTCTGACAACAACAAACACGGTGGCTTCACCATCACCAGAAACATTTGAGGAGGTTGTAATAATGTATCTCTTGAGAAAAAAGCTAAAAGCGGATGCAGTGTTGTAGATGCCGATGGCCTCTGTTTCCGTTGAATACATTGCGACACTGACAACGAACGTCACTTCCAGTACTATATTTTTAAACATCTGTGATTCGATTAAAGAAATACAAACAAGCATGAAGAGTGTTTTTTTCCCCTTTAGCAAAATAATAACTCATTCAGACATTTGACACTTTAGTAAATTTTGCTACAATAGTTACACGCCTTCACCTTAATTATGTTTAGAAAGCAAAACTTTTACTTTACTTGTAGTGGAGTATTTTCAACATGGGGTATTAGTACTTTTGATTAAGTAATAGACTTGAATGACACACCAACTGCACCTGTGTCTTCCCCTTTACGGAAGGTGGACATGTGGTTAACCTATGTCAGTGGTTCCCAAACTGGGGGGCAGGCCCCCCTGGGGGGG
>JAJHUR010090490.1:0-17800 GCA_027495735.1 Lutjanus campechanus | reverse complement strand
GTAGATCACAAAAACCAATTCTTTGAACAAACCCTGGTGAAAAATAAAAAAGTATATTAAATTTTAGCATACTTGAGTGTACTTGCAGTCAGGCTAATTGTTAGTATACTTCAAGTGTGTTAATGATTAGTTAACTTGAAGTTTACTATTTTGGGACAACTGATTTTGTACTAAGTATATTTAGTTGTAACTAAATTGTATAATAGCACAATTTAAGTGTATTTAATGTACTTTTATGTGCTAAAGTGGAACAACTTCAAGTGTATTATCTTCGTGCTACTTTTTCAAAGTACACCGAAGTACAGCTTTACTTTTTGTAAGTGTACTTAAATACATTAAGTGAAATTAAAGTACACTTAAATAAATCAAGACAAATATACTTTTCAAAAGTAAAACTTACCACTGAGTATTTGCAATATGGTATACTTTTAAAAAAAAAAAGGTACACTAATGTACAATCTACAATACATTTCCTGTAAATACACTGAAATATCACTTTAAGTGCAGAATTTGTATATTTTAGTACATTTTAAGTTGAACTTAATGGCATCTATGTTGAAGTACACCACCCTTTGTAATAGAGGACTTAACATTTTCTTTAAATTGAGCCAAAAAAATATGAGTACTTGTAATAACTCTTGTAATATGAAATTGTATTTCAAATACACTTAAGAAGGGGTCCACAACCTTTACTACGAAAAGAGCCACTTTTGTCCGAAAGAAAAAAAGAGTTGTAGCTATAAAATTGTCTGTTTTTCTCTGAGACTTTGATTAGGCATAGCTAGTCTATGGAGACTTTTGAGGCACTGGCAAAATTTAGAGGAAAAAGCCATGAGCCATAGACACTACTATTTTAGATAACAAAATATTAAAACTTTGTTTTTCATTCTGATAGGCTACACATTTTTACAACTGGACAACAACAGGTAACCCTGCACTAAAGTATACTTCTTTTTTTTTTTTTTTACCTGAGAGTTGATTTTAAAACATGATACAATAACCTTCTCAAAAGCTTGACACCAGTTTGAATTATTTGATCGTCATAAAAGCGAGAGAAGAGAGTGTATAACTCACCCACACAGTGCTCTCCGTTCCTCTGGTAGCCTGGAGGACACTGGCAGGTGTAGGAGCCTCTGGTGTTGTAGCATGTCTGTTCAGGGCCACAAGTGTGTCTACCTGTCGCGCATTCATCTATGTCTGTAATAAACACACAAAAACACACACTGAGAGGAAGCTACACCGAGTTAATGCCTGCTGAACACAGGATGAACACAAAGCAAAGCAACATGTCTGGACTATTCGCAGTCTGTGATCTGTGATGTGTGAACTGTTTTTACACAGACAGTAAAATCTGTGATCACTGACACCATCACATCACACACATGGGCATAAACACACATGTTCACACAGAGCGAGAGCGGGCGATTAAATAAAGAACTCTTTTATTCAGCAGCTCCGGGTGAGGGGGGAAAACACAGATCGTATCTTCTACTAACAGGACAGCGTTTTGAAGCGGGAAGTGTGTGTGTGTGCGAAAGAGAGAAAAAGCTCAACTGATAAGTCATGTGCTTTCTACCATAACACCTCAACGGACATCCATCAACCCAAACACACACAGATCCAGACACATTCACTTTCTGTCACCATCATTAGTAAGTTACATAACATGATCAGTGGTAGTTTGATGGGAGTATAAGAAGCTTAATAACACAAAACAGCTGCATTTCAAAAAAACAATTACATTTTTATTTATTTTGCAAGGGGCAAGGCTGAAAACCAACACTAAATGTCAGTGACCTTTGACCCCTCACACGGCTCTGCATTAAAAAACCCACATGATTATCTATACAATATTACCACATGTGCTCGGGAACACTTTGGAAAACCAAAGTAAAAACAGTTCATCGTTGCATCTACAAATGCAAGTTAAGTCTCTATACCATGCAAAGAGAAAGTCATATATCAACAACATCCAGAAACACTGTGGACTTCTCTGGGCCCAGGATCATCTGAGACTGACGGAAAGCGGAAAAATGAGTTGTGGTCTGCAAACCAGCCCAAAGTTCAAAAGCCAGCATCTGTGATTGTATGGGGGTATGTTATTGCCCATGGCATCATGGGTAACTGTCACATCTGTGAAGGCACCGCTGACACTGAAAGGCACATGCAGGTTTTGGAATAACATATGCAGACAATGTCTGGGACGTCCCTGCTTATTTCAGCAAGACAATGCTTATCTTGCTGCTTCCAATGTTTGTATAAGAACCTCACACAACCTAACTTCAAAGAATCTCTTAAATGATAAACATGATCTGCAAATCCAAATGTTGCTAACTCAAATTTTAAAATGCCCAGAATGTCTGAAATAAATGGCTCTATACAAACAATCAGCTGTTTAGGGCAATGAGGTGATTTTAAGATGAGATTATAGCTTTGTGAAAGTGTTTTAACATTTGATTAAATCTCAGAAAAGTACTTTTTTTCCTTCAGGTTCCTCAAGTTTTCAGCAGAAATTTGAATTTTCCAGCTTGGGCTAAAATACATGACAGAGCAGTGGAAAGATTCTCCTTTTTCTGTTGATCCTACAAACACGTTCTCAATTTTGATTTGCTTGGAGCCAGAGCCTCTTCAAAAAGGATTTTCTCGCTGTAACCCCACCCCCACCCCCCACCCACTTCTATCTTTCTCTCTCTCCCTCACACACACACACACACACACACACACACACACATTACAAATGCGCCCATACTGTATACTCTCATCCCTGTGGGCCCACCAGCAGTCCTCTTGGGTGGTCTGACACAACCCATCATATGCAGACAGCCACTGGGCATCACTTTAACAGCATGACAGACAGTTATACTCAATACCACACGCACACACAGGAAAGGGGAGGAGGGGAAATATAACAGCATTGTGATTTGACACGTGTGTAGCTTAACAATAGTCAGAAGAACCTGACTGGAAGATGACTGGAAAACTTAAAGCTGCTTTCTCTCTTCAGTTCAGTCTGGTTTCTGACTGTGCTGAACTTGACAGACAGAATCGTGTTATCCCTCCTGTCCTGCGGCGTTTAGATGCTATCAAAGCACATGAGACAAAGAGTTATACTCAGGGAGCCCCTATTCATAGAGATCAAACATGTAAAATTGATCAATCACTCCAAATGAGTGCAGGAGAGCCAAGCCTGCTGCTGCACAGATGTCTTGAACTGATGTTCACCTGGAAATGTTTTTGTGATGTGGTCTCAGCTCTTCCCTGCATGCCTCAAATGCCCTATATGCCAGTCCCACAGCCTCAACTGTCCAGTGGGACTGGTGCCGGTGAGAAATTGGCCCATGAACCAAAAGGAGGACAGAAGGTAAGCTGTCCTCACTCCTTGAAGGATGGAAAGGAAAGAGGGCTGAAATGTGCTCCACTCTGTGGGGGCACAGTGATAAGATGGACTCACTACATTAGGGACAAAAGCAGAGCTTATCTAAAGGTGCACCGGAGAGACAACAGGTGCGAAGTGCATACAGGGAGGAATGCACAGACAAGGCCTGTTGCTCACTGACCCGCTTAGTAAAGGACAAAGATAAAAGCAGTGTTGTTCTGGAAAATCGACGCTCTGATGTGGCTTGAAAGGCATCTGGGAAAGTGTATCCGCAACCAGCAGCCCTAAGTGTCAGTGAGAAACCAAATGCTTGGATTCCAGCAGTATCACACTATGAGATACTGACCCACTTACAGCCCAAAGGCTTCATGACCTGGTTGTTAAGCAAAAGTCCCAGTGCATTAGAGGGCCTCTGTTGCTGCTGGTGGTAGACTTGCAGCATCCAGATCCAGCATCTCAGATCAAGAGATCTTTCTAGACTGGATGTGGACGATTGATGTCCCCATGTGCACAGCCTCAGATATGAAAGTGCATCCACACTCAGCCGTGTTCGTTTTTAATGATGTGTAGGTTTATCAGGGGGCAGGTCACAGATGTATTTAAATGCTAAATAAACATACTCATACACAATGAGATGAAAAAACTTCACCACACAATAGGCTTGCCACAGTAGTAGTTCACGCTGTCTAATCATGTTATCAATACTTTATCAGATGAGCGGATGCTACAATTATACATGGAAAGTGTTTGTGTGATCCTAATAAATGAAACGAAAATGCTCCATACAGCAGCAGAGTCGCAGCACAGAGCAGCAGGAGTCAGATTTCAAATGTAATGCTGTAGGCTAAGTACAGCCTGACATGCGGTTACTGGATATGGTTGTACAGAATGAAATCCGCCAGGAGGGCAATTATATGGAGCCCCAGCATCATCAAACAGTTATGGGTAGCAGCTAGGCGTAAAAGTGTATATTATGTTGTTCAACAGATTACTATGAAGGCGTTAGTTGGTGCCAATATGTCAAAACTAAGGCTAACCTGGCTAAACCAAGCTAACCTTGGAGCTAACATTATAACCAGTGTGTTATGGTACTTTGCAACTCATCTGTGAACGTCAGCTACAGTTGTTGGGCTCAGTGTGGGGGATATGTGATAAATCTGGCAACTTGAAACATAATAATAAACCATCTTTCTAAGCATTTGTTTCAAAACAAGCCCCTCTATAGACATTGAGCGTGATTACTTGTATCTTTTCCTGTAAAATGTTCAGCGGAATAGTTTATTAACTGACGGGAAATTTTCCTCACCATGACATCCCTACAACACCCGTCTATGCTGTAGGCTAATTTGATCATGCAGAAAGTTGCAAGTTGATGGCAGAAGCTAGCAAGCTAAATCATTAGTTGACCTTTTAAAGAATAACAGGATGATCTGCTTGTCAGATACAAAACTGGAAGTGAAATCATGTAAATACAAGACCATTGTCAACAAATAGTTAGTCAGGAGACAGCCAGATCACAACCCCACCTACTTACTGGAGGTATTTGGTGATTCATTGAGACTGGAAATGCCCTGCCTTCTGGCAGTAGATTCAGACAACACAAGTCTGGGACTCCTGATCCCTGATAAAATAAAGTCTTGTGTGCTCACAATGGAAATGCCGGCATGCTGATGTTTAACAACTTTAATATTTACAATGTTTACTACTCCAGTTCAGTGTGTGCAGTGCAAAGTTTTGCTAATTAGCACTGAACTTAAGTATTTTGGTTTATGACCAAATGTTAACAGTCTATAACCATCATTATTAATGATAAATTGATAGTTAATTAAACTTATAGTTAATAGCTATTTCACAGTTAACAAACAATTAAATGATAACGATTAGTAATGCTATAACTGACATTGTTTCAGATGTTTTTGAGCAACAATAAAAAAGTTTACTAATGTAATCAGACTGTAATTGTTATATCCTCCTGTCAGCTATGGTACAAAATAGAAGTTTGATAAAGTAATATAAATTATACCATGACTAATACTTACTAAACATGATTTATGATACTGTCATTGTTTGTTCACAGTAAAATAACTATTAACTAAGTTTAATTAACTATCAATATACTATTTGTTATTGATGGTTATTATGGAGTGTTACTGTATTTGGTCATAAAACAAAATACTGATCACATTTAAATTCTAACCAGATGGTGGTAATAAAAAGTCTGGGAATCAAAAGTTATAACAGTTCATCCTAAGATTCAATAATATTGATAGAGTTTGTGTCAGTCGATCAAATAGGTGTTGAGACATTTCAGACTGATGGGCATTTTCTGGTTTGCTTATATGCTCATATGTAAAGTTGTTTTACTGAGAACTTAGTTTTTATTTCTGTACTGCTGTGACTGGTCGAACAGCGGGCGATCCTACGGTGTAAGCAGTTATGTTCTTGGACAGGATGTGCCAGCACAGATACACAACCGAGTTTGACCAAAAGCAGTTGGCACACCTGGCTTTGTTGGACCAAATCTGAGTCAGAGCTGCTCCACATATGGCATCAAGACAAATCAGCTCCCGATAGCAACATTTGCTCCAGTTTTGCTGCCGACCAGGATCAGCTCCACTTAGAATGATTTTGGCGTGCATTACCTGGAGTTTGACAACTTTTATGCCACTGTTGATGTGAGTGGTTTTGGCTCCTTTGGGAGACTACATGAGTCATCAAACAATCTTGAACACTCTCCTACATAAGATGTAAAAACCCCGAACTGTTGTGAGAGAAATAACTGCATGTGGCTGACAATGCAGTGATGCTTCTTTAGAACTTCTGTGTACGGAAAAGTCGGAGTCATCCTCATTCCCTTAAAGAAAGCTTGGAGAGCTCTAAATAAAAGCATATGTGCTGAATGTGATCCAAATGTTCATTCAAGGGAATATCTTGCGGTGACTGCTAGTTTGTCACTAAACCTTTAAGAAGCTGCCAATACAAAGTGCCACAAACGTTTGAGTGTGTGTGTATAAATGTGTGCGTGGGTCGGGTGGGAGGGCATCCCACACTGGCTGGCTCTTCGGTCCCATAAAGCCTCCACAGCTTACCACATGCAGCACACTCCATATAGTTTACACAAGAAAACACATTTTACTGCAACAAGCCATCAAATGTGATGATGTGTTGCGTGTGGGGAGAAGTGACTCTGTTCTCTGAGGTCAGATTTTTTTTTTTTTTTTCAAAATTTATTTAACACAGCTTACAAGTTTCCTCTCACAGAGAGCAAGGCTGCTGTAACATCACAGGGAGAGATAAGGCCGTCCAGCAGGAGAGTGGAAGGAAAGAATGAGGAGAAAAGGGTGGAGGCGTTTTTTTTTTTTAAACAAAAAAGGACTTTTTAAGATTTGAAGTTAGATTTATGGCCGTGTGTGCATATGTGATGTCAGAGTTAAAAACTCCTTGCTTTTCAGGGAGATTAATTCTAAATGCCTTGTGGGAGTTGGGGGAGTAACAGGGATGGCGGCAGCTCAAAGAATGTGAGTGTGTGTGTATGGACCAGTGGGTGGGTGTGCATCAGAGATCCTGTTTGAGGTGCTCAAACATTAAATTGCCTTAAAATGTTTTACAGAATGGAGTGATGCATGTTTGGTGTATGCATGTGTGTTTTTTGCTTGCATATGTGTGGATTTAAAAAAAAAAGCATGTCCAAAACGGGGACTAAAAATTGTTTGGCCTGAATTCAGAGCGATGTGTTATTTGCTCCAGATTTATACTGACATGATAGGGCTTGTTGTAATTATCACTTGAGAGCATTTAGTCTTGTTTTCACTGAACCACTGCAATGGAAAGCAGGAGCTGTTCCAAAGAACAGTTGGAGCCGTCCTGCTGTTGGACAGCGTCTCTGTTTCCCTCTGATTATTGGATAATTCAATCTTTGGGAAAGCAGGGGGCAAGATGTGCGATGTTAATAGCCCATAAAATTTCACAACGTCAAATTTATTAGCATGTCACACAACAGCCCCTGAGCGTTTAGTTTTGCTTAACCTCAAACACCTTAACATCACCCTTCCTAGCAAACGCTGCACTGCTCTCATTTGTGTACAATTCTCCCTGCAATGCAGTGTGAAATGCAGCCATCGCCGGCTTTAACACAACCCCAGGACAAATGGGAGTGGTAGTGTTTCCCTTTCAGAGCAAGTCCAAACACAAAGCAGATAAGAAATCAAAGGATTCAAGACGCTCTAACCTTATATTCCGTGTATTTCCATCCGTATTAGGGCATGAAATATTTCCATGCTCTTTGCTATTTGCACCACTCCCAAGATTCCCCCTCTCATCGCTCTCATTGTTCAGGAGGAACAGGAGTTTTAGTCATGCTGACACTTACTAACTGATTTGTGAGTTTGTTCCACACTCTTCTAAAGGTCGGGCAGAGTCTTGACATTCTTGAAAATCCGTCCAGTGTGCCAGCTACATTCCCGCCTGATAATAATCCTTCCTGTTACTCTGAAGACCTCTAGAAAACAGAAGCACTGAGCAACTCCCCTGCAATTCAATGTGAAGGAGATCAATCGCTCTGCCCACCTGACATGCCCACCTGACATTTACGGCCTTTAAAGAAAAGTCTGTGGCATGAAAGGAATGAAGTCTGTAAACACACTGACGCTGAAAATATGGCCAAAACAGCAGTTTGATATTCAAGAAAAGGAGAAACTGTGAGAAACACAGACCCTGCGATCGCATGCGAGTGTCACCCAGCTGAGCGCAACAGTGATTTATAGCAGCCCTGTGTCCCTTTCCATCATGAGGTAAACGGAAAGAGCAACACATGTAAGCACATCAGAGGAGGAAGCAGCTGGCCCTTGGACAGGCACCGACCTCAGGGAGAATAATAACAACAACATTAAGCACTTACACCGAGGAGGAGGTACGGCAAAGCTGCTTCCCCCTCGCTCCTCTCTGCCATCGTTGATGTGATGGCAGCGAGGAGCCAGCGGCAAACCACAAGCAATAACAGCATGTTGTACAGCAACACTGCACAGGCCAGAAAATACGCTGCCTGCAGGATGGTTAAAGATACAGGACTGTCAGCTGATAAAATACTGTCACCATTAAAACACAGAGGGCCTGGAAGTCATTTATTTTTTTTTTTTCCTCATGTAGTGTGTTAAATTTGTTTTAGGATGTTATTGCTGAAGTTGTTTCAGTTGTTTCAACTCTGGCTTCTAAGATCAAGCGATTAAAAACATTATTACCATAGAGACACTGATGTCAAAATACATCCAATAATTAAACAATTTGAAATTTCTTTATCAGCAGCTGAGGAATTGCAACATCAACAGGTTTTCTGGCACAGTTTACGAATGGAAAGTGAGTTTTAAGAGCTTAGAGTTCTGAAAGCCAGAAATCTCGGCAATGTTGATTCACTAGTATTAACTTTAAAAACATGACTAATAATGGATGTTTGAGGCAGATACTGACCGCAAGCACTAGCTTAAACATCTCCCAATGACTTATCAGCTGATATTTTAACATTAACACAAAACGTTGGATAAAGAAAACCTAAAGTTGGTTATTAAACGATTGTGACAGTGATATTGAGTGGGATACCTTATAGTTGAAAAATATACCTGTCAGGCTTTGGGGCATTTAAACAAACATCTTATTGGATCACTTTATTTATGTAAACAGTTAAGTTGGAACCTCTAATCCGAACAATTTTAATCAAGTTAAAGAAATATTATCAATGTAACCACAACTAATGACGATACTGATGTATAGCAGGTATAATATTTACCATGTTCAGTGGCTGAGTTTAGTGTATTACACAAAGTATAGCTGAGGGTGATGGGAGTGTTCGTAGTTTTGCAGGTACTTGGTCATAAACCACATTGTTGAATACAGTTCAAATTAAAAGCCAGAGGATCACCAGAGTCATTAAAATACATCCTGAGGGGAGCATAAATGTCTGTGCAACGTTTCATGGAAATCCACCCAGCTATTCCATCTCAGCAACAAACTGTTGTTGAACTACAGACCGGCCAACACTGCCGGCATCTACAATTCAAAGGCTCCAAGATGCAACGCTGGTTGTTAGAGCTGAAACTGTAACAGGTGCAATGAGCTGGACAGTAAAATCACAGGGCAGTGGGACAGTCTCATAGTGAAGACATACTGATGCAGGACAGCGCAAATCATCAGTCTGAGAGCAGGTGGAAGCCGGGAGCTTAGCTGGTAATAGGAGGGTTCAACAGGCACAAAGGTGTGCCTCAGGTGTCTTTTTCTTTGAGTAACCCTAAACAAAGTGGGTCAGTTTTCATCAAGCAGGGGCTTTGCGTTTGATCCCACTTCCTCCTGTCGAGCAACAAAATCTCTGCAGAATGTTTTAATTTAACTTCCTGCACATCCTGTATCACATTCACCTCCGTGTTGAAGTCTTTCTCATCTGTGCAAACGTCTCCCAAATCTGTGTTGCTCATCTTTGATGGACAAACAAACACTGACGAGATAACATCTGAAGGAATTTCCTGAAAACTGGGTATCCTCACATATTTTTACACTGTCTGTGCATCAGCAAAGACTGGTGGCTGGGGGCGTGTTTCTTCAAGTGCAAATGAGACAACAACCAGATAAGCCGTATAGTATAAGCTGTAAAGGTCAAATCATGAATACAGCAGTGTCATGTTGTGCTTTGTGCAACCACCGGGCTCTCTCTGCTTGTTCTGCTCTCTGCATTCCTGCTCCTTGCAGATCGATCCGACGCTTATCTGTCAAGGTGGTGAGTAATTCCAACCATCACAAAAGATGGGAGCAAACGGAAAAAACAACCATCGCTGACATTCCAGAGATATTCCTCCCAAGTGCATTGCATCTGCGTGGAAAAATGTTATTGCATGCACTCGGCCTTGTTCGGAAAAGTACACAAGTTCTCTGTCACACCAGGGCTTAACAGCCTTAATAGAACATATTTAGGAAATATTTCCAGCCACTGCAGGTGAAGAGCGTCCAGACGTAGCTGAAATTAGTCAGGCATGTAGGTGGTAATATGGCCTACATGACCTCAGGAAACCAGACAGGTAAACAGCAGTGGCATGTCCTTTCATGTCTCATACTGCAGCGCATGAGTATCTAATTTAGAGATGAAAAATAAATCGGCAGCAGCTAAAATATGTAAAGTCAAGACTTGTGGGGAGACAACAGAACCCAGAAAGTGTAAAATATGAGATTGTGTCTAAAATTACACACTTCAAGTCAC
This sequence comes from Lutjanus campechanus, assembly GCA_027495735.1. NCBI lineage: Eukaryota > Metazoa > Chordata > Actinopteri > Lutjaniformes > Lutjanidae > Lutjanus > Lutjanus campechanus. The sequence goes on along the minus strand of JAJHUR010090490.1, from coordinate 7,187 downwards.
TGAAAATGCAGTTAAAGGAAGAGTTCTGATTATTTGAAGTGTGGTTTTATGAGGTACTTATGGATAGTCACTGTATTACCTACAGTAGATGCTGGTCAGCTAAGCAAAGTACTGCTGTGGACGGTTTAACAGTTTAAGGGTTTGCTACATTTAGAACATTTTCACTGCTTTACCTTGATGTCAAACTGCCTTTTGCTGAGAAAACATAGTTATATAAGCCAAATAACCAACCAACCAGACTCCTTTGGCAAAAACAGTCATTTTACGTCACACAACACAGGGCTTGCTGGTCTATCCCTGGCTCGATTGGTTAGTTTGTGTGACTTCCGTGAAGCTGAACTAAGGTTTTAAAACACTGTGAAGTGAAATAGCTGATTTTGCAAATGCCTCTGTTTGTGAGTTTTGGATTTAGACCTGCTAGTAAATGTAAGCCAGCAAACACAGCAGACTAGTGACTTGTCAGAGTAGCATATCATGTTGAGTGTGTGAACTTTAGCAGGCGTGAGAGAGGTTGATTGACGGACTCATTACTGTCTGTGGTGTGAGAGAGTGACGGTGACGGTGAATGTGCGCTGAGTGAAGGAAAAGGTGAGCAGCCAAGTTGCCGTTCTGGCCATAAATGTGAATAAGAGCAGCATCTCAAGGAAAAGAAAAATATATACTGCCCAAGCCTAGCGATGAAAATATTCTAAATGTAGCATACACTTAAACTGATGTTCATTGTTTCAGGCAGGCCTATATTAAAGTTGGACTCGTGCTGCTTCTCGAAATTGTGGGCATGTCTACCACCATCTCCTGTAGGTAATACACTGACCATGGATGAAGACCATATAAAACCCCACTTTAAACAGACTGAACAATCCCTTTAAGCTTCTAAAACATGAGGGTGTACTCTTAAATGGCGTTCAACTGTAAATTAGAATCATTAAAATAACCACTTTCCACTTTTCATCAGATTTAATGACCGATTTGACCGCTTTTGATGGACAACCTTCATTTGTAGGAGGAGGTGATCTCACCTCTGCTGAAAATGAGAGTTAATATGCATACACAAGAGTACAGCGAGCCACTTGTAGGCATGTCCCTGCAGTAAACACAGCGTACAGTATGTGTGCGTTTATGTTTGGAGGGTGGGGGAGGTCATGGAAATGCAAGGCATCATTAAGCTGTCACACGTACAGTAAAGGTTCATAGTTTCTCTGTGTGGCCAGAGTGGAGTAGGGCGCCAGCTTCCCCTGTGTGTCATTGCAACAACACACACTTAGGCTTGGGTTCACACTCAAGGCCAAGGGGCTTTATTGCCAATTTGCAAATAGTTATCCCCATGGGAACAATTATGAAAGCTGCATTTAAAAGGAAAAATGTCAGGGTGAAGAAGTGTATTATATAATTTGTGGTTTGTTTTAATCAGCATAAAGAATAGTATTTTGTTGTAGAAACATTTTTTCAACTATTTAAGTTGTGCTTTGGAAAATTGGCTTCATTTTTTCCAGAGCATTTAGCTGATCTCTCTACTGTTCACCACACACTCAGCAGTAAGTCACCAAAACAACCCATGACGTTGGTACAACCTGGCTCGGTCAGTCCTCCGGCACTGCTGTGGTTATTTAGTCAGTGTCAGCCTTTCATCTTCCCCTTTGCCCTACCTGACTCGGCACTCTACTGCAGGTTTCCTCCACAGAGTGGTGAGTTAGCAGGGAAGGAGCCTGATGTAAGCGCTATTTGATACATTGAGGTTTCCCCCCATTGAAAGTTAATGGGAATTCCTTCGCTAGCAAGATACGTAGCTGTGCAAAACAGCCACTGTGGAGCAAAAAAAAGAAAAAAAAGAGAAAAGAAAAGATAATTCTGTGTCCAAGAACAATTGGCTCATTGTAGCAAGTTAAAGGTAATGACAGAGAAACCAGAGACTGATGTAAACAAAGATTATATCACTGTACCAGCAGGAATATACGCCCACATCACGGCACGAGACGCCTTCCAGTTAAAACTCCAGTCATTTCAAAGCAATAACACTGACAGCAACAGCCTATCTTTGTTTAGCCCATGCACAGTGAATGAATAAGTATTATACCCATGCCAGCTCGCTTATGTGGTTACTTTAGCTGATATGCTGCCATGTTTTACACTCCAATAAAACCTAATTGGGTTCCAATTCAGAGAAACACATAAAGCACCTCACACATATCTTTGCCCCAGGTGTAAAATCAAATTTGTTACTTTCACTAGAGCGCTGTGACCGCAAGCCTCACCACACAGCCACTCACCACAGAGTTTCTAACCACTGAACACATGTACTGTATGGTAAGGCACTTTGTCTTACATGACATTTAGACAATGAGCTTCACTCCAGACCAACACACACGACAAACTAAAAGCTATAAGAGGTGAGTGATATCAGAGATTCTCTCTCTCAGGTACCGCTATAAACATCTGACACACAACAGCAATGCAGAAAGAATGAATCTTTAAACCACTCCCCATTTGTAAAGATCAAAAAGTCTCGCTCAAACACAGGATCACACCCCCACAGTCTTGCGCAGCTACCAAAGTCACAAGCTAGTCCAGGCCCAGGAAATGTCTACTGTAGGTGCAAGGGCGATATGTGAGCACAAATATTGCCACACTATATGCTCAACAAAAACACAAACACTTCTGTTTTTGCTCCTACTTATCATGAGTCTTCTGTGCACACAAAAGGTTTATTTCACTCAAATTTTGTTCACAAATTTGTTAAAAGTCCATGTTAGTGAGAACTTCTCCTTTGCCTAGATAATCCATCCACTTGAAGATACCAATTTTTCCCCCAGGAGGGCAAAGTCTCTCTCCTGTGAAAAAAATGGTATCTGTAGCCATAGTTCAGTGCCTAATAAATGTCTTTCTTTTCAAGATAAACCTGCACATTTTAGAGTGAGGATGTGCACGATAAGTCAACCATATGATCAAACGTCCCTGCTCTCCCCTCGCTATTTCCCATATGGCAGTGAGACAGACGACATCTCGTAAAAACAATGCAGTTTGGCAATGTTTCGAACTAAGAAAATTAAAGTATAGTTGCAAAGTGTAACCACATTCAATACAAGCATGTGAACGTTAACCTGCAAGAAGAGCTGCTGTTGCTAACACTGCTGACACACTGAGTGGCAGCCTATGGGTAAACAATGTCATTTATCTGCTCGGTCTGAATCATTTAATGTGTTGTTGTCATGTTTTGCAGGATAATGAGCAATGTTCATAATGCAGAGCGCAAAGTGTCACACATTTCAGCAACATTTATACAATGATTTGATTATTGAAGAATGTGATTAATGTGATTAGTTTTCTTATGTTTAGACTAGTCAACTAGGCTAAATTAAAATGCCCTTTTTTGTGATGGGGGAAATCAGATGACAGGAACATCACAATTTATGGTGTTTTTTATTGTGATCAGTCCAAGGCAAACCTGTGTAATCATCATGCTGTTCGATCAGCATCTTAATATACCACACCCATCAGGTGGATGGATTATGTTGGCAAAAGAGAAGTGCTCATTCATACTCATTTCAACAAATTTTTGAAAAAAATTTGAGAGAAATAAATCTTTTGTGTGCACAGAAGAGGCCTTGGATTTTTTTTATTTCAACTCATGAGAAATGGGAGCAAAAACAAAAGTGTTTATATTTTATCCCCTGAAGCAGAGGACCTCAACACCCAAAACAACATTTTTTTACATTTTAAGAAGAAGCTGAACTCTGGCCAAAAACATCATGCTGCAAGCAAAAGAGTTTATAAAAGATGACATCAACAAGAAGCTTGCAACACATCTGGCAGCTACGCATGGTTTAGCTGTTGATGACTGTCAGACAGATGGATGAACAGTTCACCTTTGGAGCTCTGCTTATTGAAGCTCTAAAGTCATTAGCAAGTAATTATCAAATACCTACGTACTACCTCTGCTAGAGACACATTCAGACACATTCTTCTGCATCTGGCCAAGAGCAACAAACACATACTACTGATATTCAGGAGATAAAAAACAATATAATGGAATACACAGCAGTGGGATTCCAATCTGCAGCCACATTTTAGGGTGTAATCTGTTTCATGAAGGCCAAAAGTCAAATCTTTAATATTCTGGAAGATAATAAAAAATATTTCCATGCAGAGAGTGTGGCAGCCATCCCTTTCTTTTGCACTTCTAGACCATATTTTGTGGTTACACCTCTGCTCCTGCTGACAGAGTCCAATTTCTCTCCTGAGGAGCTTGTCAGCACCACTTGCTGAGATAAGAGGAACCGTCTCCGTGTGCTGGTGTAAAGCTGTAAAAAATTAAAGCCTAGTTTTTCCAAGGTACTTTGATGGTACCTCGTATCATCTTGTAACTGACCTGAGAGGGGGAGGAGAGGATTGATCTTACCTCTGCAGAGGTTCTGCTCATCTGCAGTGAATCCGATTGCACAGCGGATGGTCCGTGGAGGAGAGCCCCTCTGGCCGCCTGAACCAGCCCGTGGGGACTGAGGCTGACTCGGTGGGACGGCAGGGACAGGAGGGACAGCTTCTGGAAGCGGCACCTGCTCACCCTCCTTACTGATGTAGATGACGGCACTCTTTGGGAGGCAGAGGTATCCACCAAAGTGGTTGATACACTGCATCCCTCCTTTGCAGGCATCATCTAACAAGGCACACTCATCGATGTCTGGCAAAGAAAAAACAGTACCCCAGTAAGAGAGAATGAAAGTAGGGCTGCAACTAACTTTGATTCTTTTCATTATTGATTGATAAAAGTGTCACAATGTTCTAAATCCACAATCCAATTTGACTTTTGATTTAAAGGTCATAATTCGATTTGAGTTTTCGATTTTAAATATATTTGTGAGGCACTGACATCTATTTAATTGTTTAACTCTTGAGTCTTGATTTGTAAAGATCTACAGATCATTTTTATGCCCCGACAACTCAGCTCAACTGCTGTGTCGTCTCTGAAGTGTATTTGTTTTGTTTTTTGTTCTTTGGACACTTGCCGGATGCGCACAGTAGGGAGGGCTGTGAAGAATTGTTGATCCTGCTTTTGATTTCAATCTATTTTCGGTTTAGTTCGTTTTGGTCCATTTTCAACTTAAAATCGAAATCCTAACACCCTAATCATTTGATCTGTCAATCATCTGAGAAAATGGTGACAAATGTTGACCGCTGTTTCCAAAAGTCCAAGGTGACATCTATAAATGCCACAACCCCCAAAATATTCAGTTTACTGCTACAGAGGAGTAAAGACACCAGATAATATTCACATTAGGTGAACTGAAATCAGAGAACTGGGACATTTTTTCTTTAAAAAATTATGTAAAATTAACTGATTATCAAAATAGCTGGTGATTGATTTAATAGTTGACATCTAATAGATTAATTGTCTAATCATTGCAGCTCTAAGTGAAAGACAGTATATGTGGCATTTTTTTTGCACTGGAATCATTTTAATTGGTTAAAAGGATGACTTAGGTGAAAACAGATGAACAATAAAGACAGGTCTACTTTGGCAATTGGTTTGAGTAATTTTCTTAAGAAAAATAGTCAAAAGTCTCTGATTTCAGAGTCATAAACATAAACATTTTCTGGTTTCTTTAGTGCTCTATGACAGCAACCTAAATATCTTTTGGTTGCGACCAAAACAAGACAAAACATTTGAGGATATCGCCTTGTCCTATGGGAAACACTGATCATCATTTTTATGGACCAAAGAACTAATCAATCAATCGAGAAAATGATCAACGGATTAATCAGCGATGAAAAACATTGTTAGTTGCAGCCCTAACAACCAATGCTTAACATTGAATGCAATTTGTCATTTCTCACCTCTGCACTGCTCTCTGACTCTGTCATACTCATACCCCTCTGTGCACTGTGAAGGACAGATAAAGATCACCATGAAATGATCCATATTTAAGCGTCCTGTCATGTAACAACATCAGATAGATAGATAGATAGATAGATAGATAGATAGATAGATAGATAGATAGATAGATAGAAGGGAGGAAATTTGTCGCCACAGTCTGTAAATAAAACTCCACAGCACATCAAACATTCAAGGTTAAACAACATTATCTGGTATAGAAATCTTTTACTCACAGTGTATGAGATGGGCTCCTCAGCCTCCTGGGAGAGGACATGCGTGAAAACCGCACACAGACACACGCAGATGCCCAGCATGTCGACCAAACGTCGGAGCAGCGCTGTAACGAGACGCAGATGATGAACCAAGCGGACAGAGCGTGCAGGATCATTTTTCGCTTGACAAGCCTACATGTTTTAATACCAGTTATTACATCACTGATGGCATTGCTTAACGAGTCCCAACATCTCCCGCTGCTGGCGTGATGTTTATGTTGGCACGACTCCAGCTAAATCTGCGACTTCAACTAGGTGAAGTGTTTTTCTGCTGTTTTTCTCCAAAAGGATTAGTGCGTAATACGCGTAAAGATCGTGCGTAAACATGCCCTTGTGTGTCAATCAGTGTCAGGAAAAATGAACGAGTTAATCAGCCGTGCAGAGCTAGTGTTGATTAAAATTCTGTATTTGCACAAACTTAACAAGCTGCCCAATCAAACATTATGTGTTGCTTCTGCCTCTTTTCAAGATCCTGACACTTGTTCCTGGATAAATCCCTGAAACAAGCGAACTACATGTGAAACAAGTGCTACTGCAGATTCTTTCTCACTTGTTTCAACATTCACAGTCCTTGCACAGCTCCTCGGTCTATTGTTTTCATTGTTATCTGATCACAGCGCTGTCTGCAGTAGCTTTGTCATCCGTACCTGCAATTTACCTGCGGATCTCCAACTCTCCTGGTGTGCTGAAGAAAACCTCCCCGCTTCGTGTTTGGTTGCAGATCCGGGCTGTGTGCGCAGTAGCAGCAGACTGCTCTTTATCCTTGTTGCTGCGTGAGGATGTTAGATGGTTGTCGGAGTGCAGGCAGCACTTGTGATGATGAACATGCGGCTCGTACAGTATGACATGCTGGGGGCGGTGTACCGGGCAGGTTGAGCTGCGGGTTCGTCTCTCACCGGAGTGCAGTGAACGATCAGGAGCAGGCAGCAGTGGCTCCCTCTATAGACTGCTCACTAGTGATGAAAAAGAAAAAAATCATCGTTTATTGCAAGTATTTTTGTGTGCATGTGTACACACGTGTATCTTCCCTTTTAACTTTTTTTTTT
>JAJHUR010090489.1:0-10836 GCA_027495735.1 Lutjanus campechanus | reverse complement strand
CAGTGGTCGTATAAAACAGAGCAGTCAAACAATAGAATCAGTCTCCCAGTTGTCTGTCCACCAATCAGTCAAGTTACAGTTTACATCCACATCTGTCCAGATGCTTATAATGTATTTAGTGACGACTCTGAGGGAATTTAATATTGACCTGTAACTTTGCAGGAATTTAACAAAAGGTATCAAGGTTAATTCTTGGCTAAATGGAAGTTATTACTGTACATATGATTCCATGATTCCAGTGAGAAATGTGCTGTCTTCACTTAGAGACTATTTTTAGAGAGGACTGATAGAGAGCTGAACATTATGTCACAGTGGAGTTGACCCTTGACCTTTTGGATAGAAAATGTTAGCACCTCATCATTTCATCATGACCTTAGATATGTGACCTTGACCTTTGACCTCAAAATTTAATCCGTTCATCCTCGAGTCCAAGTAGATGCTTGAACGAAGGTTGAAGAAATTCTCCCCAAGCATTCCTGAGAGGTCACCTTTAAGAGAACAGGACGGACAAAAGGTCACACTGACCGTGACCTTTGACTGGCAAAGTTTAATTAGTTCACCCTTAACTTCAAGTGGTCATTTGTGCAAAGTTTGAAGAAACTCCCTCAAGGCGTTCTTGAGATATTGATTTCATTAGAATGAGATGATGTGCAAATGTAATGCCTGTGGACAAAAAAAGTCATGAATTCAAAAGTTTGAAAAAAAAAGATTTTTCTGAAATTGTGAACCACAGAGGTCCTTCTGCATACAGTCCTGGATGTGCATACAAACAAATTAGGCTGATCGGTCCAGTAGTATTCGAGATTAGGTCCACTGCTGATCACGCACGCACACACAAAAGTGATGGCATAATCCCCTCCCTCCTACACCTGGCAGGGATGATAATATACAGCTTGTCATTCCATATCTCTGCACCTTATCTCAGTGAATACCGGCCATGTCTGGTTTTACAAAAATGACGATAAAGATGTCCAATATGTCTTGTATTGTGAGACATTTTCTCAATTTTCAATATCCTCATGACAGCTGTAGAGGGCATCAAGAGTAAAACCAACAATCACCTGCAGAGATGATTGAAAATTCCCCCAGTCGTCTCTTCAGCAGGCCTTTACAATAGATTCAGGGAACTACAGTTGTGGAGGAATTCAAGGAGGTAAAATGCAGAATCATCTGTCTGAGAGACTTTAAGATGACTAGGGTTGGGTACCAAAATCTGACCCCAACATGGTACTGGTTTTCATATGACCGAATAGCTACTGTACCAAATCACAACACAGAATAATTCAGTGCCACACAACTGAGCTGTTCACTGAAATAATTTCAACCTTACAGAAGCATCCCCATGCCTGCCTAACAGGGGTGGGAGGGTTACTTTAAAAATGTAATCCAGTACAATTACAAGTTACCTGTTAAAAAAATATCATCAGTAACCCACTCTAAGGATCACAACATTAAAATAATATACCTGATTACTTTTAGTTACTTTTGGATTACTTAACTATCAATTAACTTATTAATATGATGAACTATTCAGCTGTATTCATGAACTAGATCATAGATTATAACAATGATAACTGTAATAATAATAATAATAATAATAATAATAATAATATTTATTTATTTATTTGCTTTGTATATGCTGGGACATAAAGAATAGAGGTGAGGAGGTGAACCTGATGTACATTTTTCACACTAACTCAGTCTTCATCCATGAAGTCTTTTGTCTTGTAAAACTGAGAAGTAGTGTTTGAAAACACTTTGGATTAAACTCAAATCTCACCCTTTTTACAGTGTGGTGTTACTATTAAATACCAACATGCTTAATTAGTGAAAGGATGAAAATATGACAGGATGGAGGCCCCATACCTGAGGTCGACGAGGGCCCCTAAATCCCTACCCCTGTATACACAGCATGTCCCTGCAGTGAGGTTACTTCAACATTACACTTAACATGTTACATTGCAGCAACACTCCTGCAACATAACACTTAAAACTTTACGTTACAGCAACAACGACCCTTTTGTAGTAGGGATGTGTATGCAACATCCCAGCATGTTTGGTGGAAACCTTGGGACAACGTACAAGCAACTTTTACTGTAACATGCTGACAACGACACTCATGTCAATATAGTGATCATTTCTGTCTCATCAAAAAATACACGCAATACCTTTTATTAACCCTTAAAGGGTCCTTTAAAAAACTTAAATATTAAATATTAACTCAAATATTAATTATATTTTGGGGGATTTTAACCCCTTAAATGCCAGTATGTTTACATAGTCCCACTGTTTTTTTTATTTTAAAAAAAACAAAAAACTAAAATAATTTCCATAAAATACATTTCAAGGAGTATTTGATTATTATTATTATTAGAACCTGAGATGGGTCAGTGATTGGCAGCAACATTGATTTTCATGCATTGGTTTTTTTTGTTTTTTTTTGCAGTGCCAGATTAAAAAAAAAAACAAAAAAACAAAAACCTCACACTCAAGGTCCTAACAACAAAAAATGTCACCTTCCCAAAAACTGCTGAAAAAATGTTATATATTAATATTTTTTCCACTTTAAACGAGTCAATCTTTTAAAAATACTTCAGCCTGAAATATACATCGATCAGGCATAACATTATGACCACCTGCCTAATATTGTGTAGGTCCCCCTTTTGCTGCCAAAACAGCCCTGACCCATTGAGACCAGGGGCCTCATTTATAAAGGTTGCTGCGCACAAAAAGATTGCGGAAACGAGGTTGAAATGTACATACACATTTTTCACCGCCAACGTTGGGATTTATAAAGAAATACTATGCGGAAAAAGGTGCGCATTCCTACGCATACTTTTGACCATCCGTAGACCTCCCGCAAAGTTTTTCAGACACGGGAATCAGCGACATTCAATGATTCATTTTGCCGTTTTCAGTGATCCAGTTGAACATATATATTGCGTTTTGTTTTCCACTTACTTTGAATGGCTTTCCGTTTGTTTTATCTCTGTGTTTAAATGTGTGGAGTCGATTGTTTCTAAAAGGACGCGGCTGCTGCTGGAGGTTGAAGACGCACAGCTGAGGTGAAGTGGAGGCGCAGGACGCACAGCTGCAGCACCTCTGAGACGCTGGAACACAATGAGTAAAAGAAACAGAAACTCTTTCTGTTGGAAAAAAAACCCTGATTATTTGTACATAAACGTGTTGGTGCATTTGATTTACTCTCAACTCAAACAAGGGGATACATGTTACCCATTACGTAGGCTACCTGAATCATCCCGTACGTCTGGCTCACTCTGACCCACTCTGACTTCAACACTCCTCCACTCAGGTGAAACTCCCTGATAGTAAGTTTCTCATCAAAAGATCGAGGTGTTTTTCTACTACCCGTGGCACAAAAACACACTCGCACGGCCTGTGGATCTGCGCTTTCTGGTTTATATTTTTTCTGTCGGACTATTTATTTTTTAATTAGTCTCGGCGAGTGTTGTATTTGAGGCAAAAGTATTTTCAGCGTCCGCCACACGCTGCCACTCTGATGCCTTTTTGGTGTCTGTAATGTCCACGGTTTGTCCACCAAATAACATATTTTCCTCGTCTCAACCTCCGCAAACAAAAACGTTGGTTTCTAGCCTTTTCTAAAGTCCTTTTCTAGCCTTTTCTCTAGCTTTCTCCTGCAGTCAGCGTGAATGAATATTAATTTTGGGCGTTTCATTGACCATTTATAGGCAGTTATGGGAGTTACCTGACATCCGCAAAAGGTTTGCCACATTTCAAGTTGATTGTGATTTATAAAGGAAAACTGGCATAGAATGCCCTGTTTTATAAATCCGAATATTTTTGTGCGTAAGCACTTTCTGTGTTTCATGCGTACGCAATCTTTTAAGGTGAATCCTACGCACAGTTTTATAAATGAGGCCCCTGGACTCCACTAGACCTCTGAAGGTGTGCTGTGGTTTCTGGCACCAAGACGTTGGCAGCAGATCCTTTAAGTCCTGTATGTTGCGAGGTGAGGGCTCCATGGATCGGACTTCTTTGTCCAGCACATCCCACAGATGCTTGATTGGATTGAGATCTGGAGAATTTGGAGGCCAAGTCAACACCTCAAACTCATTGTTGTGTTCCTCAAACCATTCCTGAAGCATTTTTGCTTTGTGGCAGGGCGCATTATCCTGCAGAAAGAGACCACTGCCATCAGGGAATACCGTTTCCATGAAAGGGTGTACATGGTCTGCAACAATGCTTAGGTAGGTGGTACATGTCAAAGTAACATCCACATGGAGGGCAGGACCCAAGGTTTCCCAGCAGAACATTGCCCAAAGCATCACACTTGCCTTCTTCCCATAGTGCAACCTGGTGCCATGTGCTCCCCAGGTAAGTGACACACACACCAAGCCATCTACATGACGTAAAAGAAAACATGATTCATCAGACCAGGCCACCTTCTTCCACTGCTCCGTGGTCCAGTTCTGATGCTCATGTGCCCATTGTTGGCGCTTTTGGTGGTGAACAGGGGTCAGCATGGTCACCCTGACTGGTCTGCAGCTATGCAGCCTCATACGCAACAAACTGCGATGCACTGTGTATTCTGACACCTGTCAATCAGAACCAGCATTATCTTCTTCAGCAATTTGAGCTACAGTGGCTCGTCTGTTGGATCAGACTACATGGGCCAGCCTTCGCTCCTCACGTGCATCACTGAGCCTTGGCCGGTCATGATCCTGTTGCAGGTTCACCACTGTTGCTTCCTTGGACCACTTTTGATAGATACTGACCACTGCAGACCGGGAACACCCCACAAGAACTGCAGTTTTAGAGATGCTCTGACCCAGTCGTCTAGCCATCACAATTTGTCTCCTGTCAAACTCGCTCAAATCCTTACACTTGCCCTTTTTTACTGCTTCTAACTCATCAACTTTGAGGACTAAATGTTCACTTACTGCCTAATATATCCCACCCACTAACACGTACCATGATGAGGAGATAATCAGTGTTATTCACTTCACCTGTCAGTGCTCATAATGTTATGTTTGATCGGTGTACATATCAAATATTAATTATATTTCTTTGGATTTAACCCTTTAAATGCCAGTATGTTCACATAGCTCTGCTGGTTTTTTAAATGTTTTTTATCAAAAAACAAACAAACAAAAAATAAGATAATTTCCATAAAATACATTTTATATATAATATTTTATTATTATTATTACTCTTTTTACACACACATCATTATCCAATATCAATAGCAACACAAACTTATCATTTCAGGAGTAAGGCGCCCTTGCAGAAAAAAGTTAAAAGAGTTTGCTGCATGCTTTGAATGGGAAAAAGTAGAGCCATCTGGTGAACAAATATAAAAATTAAAAATTGAAAGCCAGTAGTCCAAAATGAAATCTTAACATAAATGAATGCATTAGTTTATGCTAAGATAAATGTGGGTTCAAAAATGGTATTTTCCATGGTTGTCAATGGGGCATTTTTTGTCACTAGAAGCAAATGAGTAAGTTTTTGCGTAGCCTAGCCATTTTAGGTTAATTTAAGGAACTGAGATGACAATTCTAAACTTTGTAAAAAATGAGTATCCTTTGGCAAATTTGAGCTATATTGATTCAACACAGCCAAAATTATTTGAAAATAAAAAACTCAATGGCACAAAATGTCCCTAGGATCTTTTAAGGGTTAAACTCCTCCAGCATCTTCATCACATTTGTGTTTGAAGAGACTGTTTGCTGGAGGTAAACAACCCTGAGACAGTAATTATTATTATTATAAGTGCTGCTTATCTCAAAATTAAATACATGCAGACACGCATACCTGTGTGAAGCGCCTCCCTCTATCTCTGCAGCTCTCTATAAAATAGTCCAGTTGTCGGGACATGTTAACTCGGAGCATCTTGTCTTATGGGGGTGAAGACAAAATTGAAGATGAAGCTCGCCGTGTTTGCTCTCCTGCTGGTTGTGCTGCCATTCCAGGCTGAAGCAGGACCAAATGTCTGTGATACCCTGTACGTGACGGTGAAGAAGGGCTTCAACCTTTATGGCGATTTTCCTGGTTTACCAGATCCATATGTTAAGGTGAGCTGTTGGCTGTCTCTTTTAAAATTATACCAAAAACAAAATTGGCTATGTTGGTTTTTGATCCAGTGTGCTACTTTTTTAATAAACCGCAGTAATAGTAGTGAGGGCGCAGTAATTTTCCCTCACAGGACACAGGAGCTGCAGGTTTACCGCTACCTTGATCCACAGCAAGTAACATCAGTTCAGAACCAAACAAGTGTGTTAAAACACCAAAGTCAAACAATAACAAACTAACACAGGCAGCTGTCAGTCAAATGTGAGCTGACATGCACAAAGCTTCTTCGGGCAAAGAGTTGCTCCTAGTGATGAAATTCTAATAAAATTCGTAGAATTGTTTTTGAAGAATTTCCCCTTAAAGTTAAGAGCAGATCTTGGTAAAGATCACAGGTTCTTTACTCAGGTAGAAGTACTTTTACTTGTGTAAATAAAGAAGTACTGATTTAACTTCTTAACTGCAGTAAAAGTGACAAAGTACACGCTCTGAAGTGTACTTAAGGTATAAAGAAAGTAGAGACGCCTCTGCTTTTTATTCAACAATGTTTGTGGATAGTTACTCTCCATGTGGTGATATAAGATAAAAATATCACATTTCCCATTTTGATCTTACACAGGTGAAAGTCGACGGCCAAACTAAGCAGACCCATGACGTTTCAAATGAGGTCGAACCAATCTGGAACAAAGAATTCAAATATACCAACGTCAAGTCCGACAAGCTGGTGATAGAGATCTGGGAATACGACACCTTTCTTACTGGTGCTGACGACCACCTGGGAACCTGTGTGGAGAAACTTGTGCCTGGATATCGCACAGTCTGGTGTAAGGCACGTATACATGGTGCTGTTGTGTACCAGTTACAATGCCTGAAGGGCAACATGAAGAAGAAAAACCTCACAACAGCTTGGGATTATTAAAACAAAAAGCCCTCCCCTGGGGTACAAATAATTACTTTTTTCGCAATACTGTTCTTTTCTTTTATTCCCTATTTTTAAAGAGATGTTTTGCTGTTTTAAAACCATACCGTCATTCTCTCTGTACAAATTTGCCGCACTGTAAAAAGTCAAAGCAACTTAGCGCAATATATTTTTGAGTTTTAAACCCAACTCAAACTCTTAAAAAGTTTGTCAAAACTTAAAGAGTTTGGGTTGAGCTCAAAAAGATCTTTTGCAATAAGTTGAACATTTTGAAATTTCTCAACTTTTTCATTTGTGTGACACACACAAATCCCTCTCCATCATTTGTGTGATTGAAAATTGTGCTGTGAAAGTTCATTTTTCTCTGTACTGTTGGCTTTTAAAAACAGCATCTTCTCACTTTCTTCTCTGTACTTTATTCTGTTTAAAATGAGAAAACTGCATGAATAAAAAAAAATCAAGCAAGCAACATATGCCTCAAATGTATTTTTTTTTTTTTTTTTTTTTTTACAGCACTTTTAACATTTTGGGGTCATGCCATCAGGGCACAGACCTCATCACAGCTTGGGTGAAGGGGGTCTCTCTATTGGTGGACAAGGCAGTGCAGCTGAGCTGAGAAACATGCGTCTGGGGGACAAATTACAGGATTAATAAGTTTAAAAAAGGAGAAAATGCAGTGAAGTGGAAACACTGTCTCTATTTTGATTGCTGCTTGTGTTTATTACACAAGCATTTTCCCTCTGCTATGAGCCTAGAGAAGCAGGAAAAAGTTAAGTTTTAGCCCCGACGTTACTTTATGCTATTTACAAGTTTGATTATTAGAAGGTAGATCAGCTCACTTTATGTGAATTATTAATGTTGAACATTTTATGTCCTAATACTGAAAAATGCTATGCTTTTTTTTATTTCTTTGGGTCAATCTCACAATTAGATTTAAGTTTATCTAAAAATAAAGTAATATTTTAAGTGTAATGTTGCAGCTGCAGGGACATACTGTGTGTATAGGGGTAGAGTATCTCACAGGCCCAAGAGTCAGATTTGTGGGCCCCCAATCGCGGCAAACTCAGGTATGAGCTCTCCGTCCTGTAATATTTTCATCTTTTCTCTAACTGACCCTTCGCTAAGCCCCACCTCCAAACAGCCTGTCAAACTGTCCAATCACTGCTTAGTAACTGTAACTAGAGCTGTCAAGCTTTCCATTTCTCTACATGTTGAAGGAGTGCAGGAGGCTCAGAGTAGAGCGATACTCAGCGTTTCATGAGTCTGGACGGTGACGTCTTTTCAAGAGCACGTGTGGTGAATGGATTCAACTCTGTCTTCATCTGCTTTAACATAAGCTGCAAATGTTAGCATGCCTAGCTAACTAACACTAGCTTACTAGCTGCAGTAACTTAACATCCAGACAAGCTTGTTAGATTCCACTGCATCTGCATTTGTTCTGTGGGGGTTTGAGGAGGAGGATGCGGGCTGATGCAGAATCAAAGTGGGTCGACACCGATTCTTCTCTCTCTGGCTTGCGGTCTCAGGTCTAAGCAGGGTTAGCTTAGCTCTTATCCCTGAGGCCTTACACGGTCACAGTCTGGCTGGTCTATCAGGGTGAAAGCCTGCACTAATCGAGTCCCTGTGCTTCCTTCTCCCACATTAGTAGGTGTATTTCTGTCATCTGTCATGTAGATATACCTGCATTATTTCACCATTTGACCAATGTTTGCTGAGATGTAAGCTAGCTTTAGCCTCAGTCTTTTAGCAATAATGTTATATCATGTATGCAGCTGTTAGGTAACTTTACATTTACATGTTCGTAGGGTTCTAGTTTTAAAAGGTGTGAGATAGAAACATTAAAATGTCTGGTGGAAGCAGACTTCTTGGTCGACTATAGGAGTTAGCGGTAGCTTACATCAGCCAGCTACACTTATGAAACATTTCCATCTCTAAGCATTCAAAGACCTCAAAGAATTCAACAGTTACTCCTAATTTTGATGTTAAATCTGCCACCGTTATCACTGTAAACTCCATAAATGCAGTGTGGGAATGGAAAGTTTGGCAGGTTTAGCAACAGTAACTACTGTAAGGAGGTATTTAATAGTAACACCACACTGTAAAAAGGGTGAGAAACACTACTTTTCAGTTTTACAAGACAAAAGACTTCATAGATGAAACCTAATGGGTTAGTTTGAAAAATGTACATCAGGTTCACCTCCTCACCTCCATTAAACAGCAGCACACAGCTGCTCTCCTGAGCTTGACTATGGAACCATGTGGGACCATGTCCCACACAGTGGATATGACAGTCCTGAACGAGGCCAAAACCTGACTCTGATGTCCACATTGACACAGAAACCATGGTTGATATAGTTGACAAAACAAAGTTACCCTTCTATATGTCCCAGCATATTATGTCTTTTATGTATATGTCTGTTTAGGGACCCCCTTGAAAATGAGATGCTACATCTCAAGGGGCTATCCTTTAATAAATTCAAATTCAAATTCATTTCATGTTTTTATGTATCTATAAGCTGTTCATCATTGTATTGTTTTTCTTGGGACTGGTCCGACACACGGCGAGAAATTACATTTTTAAAATGTGAATATCTGCAAACCCCTGACAGATAAATGTTCACCTTTCACTCAATAGTAAATCTTTTTTTGGTTTTTGTCTGAAACATTCCAGCCACTTTCACACTTTCTGAGCACTCGGCTGGTGACTACTGTTAATTTCTCTCCCTGATCAGAAACATTGTGTCACAAGTTCCTGTTGCCCTACAGATGTGTATATATTCAACATTTGTACAGCCTGTTTGCTTTTTGGTTCTTTCCATTCACTGCTTGTTCTACCTGCAGTCAAATTCATGGCAAACACAAGGAATCACACCGGGATGGAAAAACAAATTTCAGTTCATTTAATTGACATTAAGTTCATCCCAGAAAAATGTACAAACTGTCCTCGCTTAACGTGAGTTTGATGATAGGAAAAGTTTGGTATTTGTATGTTTGGTATTGAAGTAATCTAAAAGTAACTAAAGGTAATCAGGTACATGACTTTAATGCTGTGATACTTAGAGTAAGTTACTGACTACATTTTTTTTAACAGGTAACTTGTAATTGTACTGGATTACATTTTTTAAGTAACCCTCCCACCCCTGTTGATAAGTAAAAAAAAGAAACTTTTTTTCATTTTTAAGCTGATCTACCTCATTAGAAGGTAGATCAGCTCAGTTCATGTGAATTATTAATGTCGACCCTTTAATGTCCTCATACTGAAAAATTAGTGCTGTCAAAAATATCGCGTTATTAACGCGTTAACGCAAATCAATTTTAACGGCGTCATTACCAGCATAACGGCTGGTAGGTAGTGTATCAAGGTATCAATTATTTTAGGCAGAAAGTATCATTTCAGCACTATCAATAATGAACAATATTGACTGAACAAGCCGCACTTGATCTTCGTTAGACTGAACAGCCTCAAAGAAATTATATTTTACAATTCTTCATATTTTATCATAACGAAATTCGTTAATTCGGTGCTTTTAAAGTCATGATATTAAGCTGACACGGATCACTTACTTTGTTTGCGGTCAGACGTTACAGCGTCTCCATCAAGGCTGCACGCTGCGTGTCGCTGTGTTAGATGCAGTCGGCTTAATAACGGATCACAAATTAAAATTATATATTTATTTTAAAAACAACCTTTCATTCATTTATGTTTGGATTGGATTCTTCGGGAGATTTTAGCGTCTGAAATGCATTCAGCGCATTTCATTACCGCCAGCTGATGGAGGTAAATCCGTCCGTTGCTTAAAATGTGAATGACTGCTCAAAGTGAGAATGTTAGTGTGAAATATAACACTACACGTTGTTTTCAATAA
>JAJHUR010090483.1:8633-33061 GCA_027495735.1 Lutjanus campechanus | reverse complement strand
AAAACGTGCGCACGAGATAGTTTTTTTTTTCTCCATGACACTTTAGGGGCTCCGTAGTTTGGCATTGCCTTAGCAAGAGCAATATTGCTCTAAGATAGACGTCTTATACAGATTATTTTGCACAATGTTCAGTATCTCTGCAAGTTTTTACACTTTGCAAAGTCATCCAGTGGGCCATAATGGACCCTTTGATGGGCCGGTTTTGGCTTGTGGGCCATACATTTGATACCCCTGATCTAAAAATAAAAAAAACAATTTAAAAAAAAAACAGTAAGTCTTAATTTTCATATTTCTGGCACTCTGTATGTGTGAGAGAAGCTGACCTACACCGCAATCTGATGTATCTTCACTGATGATACACACTCGGGTTATGTGCATGTGACACCGCCAACCCTTTGTCATTCCCCATCTTCCACTTCAACACACACACATACCATACAACCAGCCGTAACTTTAAAAAAAGGCTGCTCACACCAATTTTGTAATCAATGCCCACAGAAAATGGGATTCCTCCGGCCGCCGGCAATTAATACATTTGTGTCCTTTTTTAACACTAGTGAGCCGAGCTTGAAATTACCAATGACTGGCTCCTGCTCATTTCCATATTTATTGCAGCGGAGGACGAGGTGGTGGTGGCGGCGATGGTAGTGGTGGTGGTGGTAGAGCAGGAGGGGGGGGTGAAAACTGGGGCGAATGATTGATGTGGAGCTCGCCTCCTGCATTACAAACAGCCCATTATTGGGCAGACAGAGGAAGAGAGGGAGAAAGACAGAGGGAGAAGGAGCGAGAGACACTGAGAGGGACTGACAGAGAGAGAGGGAGGATGAAGAGCGGTCTAGCATACAGTTGATTAAAGTTGAAGACAGTGGGATCAGTCTGCGCCGGAGGTTTTTGTCCTCCACCCCTCCTTCCCCATGCCTGTTTCCCTTCTCCCTCTCTTTTTTTTTCTCCTCACCCCCTCCTCCTTCTCCTCCCCTCCCCTCCCGTCCGCTCGCTCCATATTTTGCGGGGAGGATGGCCTGGGCGGGAGCATTAAAGGCCTGTTTTAATGGATGTTGACAAGGAGTGGACCAACAAAAGCCCAAGCCTGAGGATTTGCTTGAAAAGATTCAATCAGACATGTTTTCACTGCGATTAATTGGCGGACTCTGAGGGAGGGAGGGATGGGAGGGATGTGGGGATGAAGGGATTGGCGATGGAGGTGTGAATGAGTGTGATTGCCCCCCCCCCAC
The DNA here is from genome assembly GCA_027495735.1 of Lutjanus campechanus. NCBI lineage: Eukaryota > Metazoa > Chordata > Actinopteri > Lutjaniformes > Lutjanidae > Lutjanus > Lutjanus campechanus. Next base: position 31,829 of record JAJHUR010090483.1, on the reverse strand, counting down.
TTCCCCACCTTTCCCTCGCACACCCCCATGCTTCCCTCTGTCATTTTGAGCGATAGTTTGGAAATGTCCTTTGAATGATGCTAAAGAGCAAACTCCTCCGCCCTCCCACTTCCCTCCTCCTCCTCCCCGTGAATTATGAGTATTATTTCAGGGAGGTGGGATGTGGTGAGCCAGAGAGCAGGACTACACCGCTTTGATTGGATCTGACCTGCCTCTACTTGTGTTAGATACACACACACACACACACACACACACACACACACACACACACACACACAAGCAGTGATAGAATTGCTGGTAGTGTGTGCGTTGTGTCGCAGCTTAGACAACCATGTACTGACCATGACACAGCTCAAGAGGTAAAAGTAGAAATGTTGACCCATCTCTGAGCCTTTTACCTCTAGTTACCTCACACACACATGCACACACATACACTGACATACACTGTACCATCTGAGCCCATTTCTGGCCTCATTTTTAAGCTGGACAGCTCATTTTAGAGTCGGACTGAACTGCGACTTTGTCTGGAGATGTTTGCTGTGCAGTGGACAAGAGGCAGGGTTGGGAGGGTAACTTTATAAATGTATTCCGATACAGTTACTAATTACCTGTTAAAAAATGTAATCAGTAATATAATCCAAGTATCACAATATTAAAGTAATGTAACTTGATTACTTTCCATTACTTTTGGATTATGTCATTATAAAATATAGTGAAATGTTTTAGCTTAATAAAGTGTTTTTAGGGCTGCAACTAATGATTGTTTTCTTCATCGATTAATCAGTTGATTATTTTCTCAATTAATTAAGTTGTTCAAAGTCGAAAATGACGTCCTCAAATGTCTTGTTTTGTCCACAACTCAAAAATATTGTTTACTATCAGAGGGGAGTAAACAAACCAGAAAATATTCACATTTAAGAAGCTGAACTCAGAGAGTTTGGATTGTTTTTTAATTAAAAATGACTCAAATCAGTTAATTATCGATATATATACAGATTAATTTCATTGTCAATTAATAATAGATTCACCATTGCAGCTCTAAGTGTTTTGTTAGGTTTATTAGTTTGTTCAGCTGTTTCTTCCTTTGTTGTGCGCAATTGATCGATTGATTGATCAATTTAAAGACAAAAAATGATGAAATGATGAAGAATGGATTGTCAGCTGTGTGTGCACTGTGCATGGTAGTATATTGTTCATATTGTACATTTGTATGTTTACACCAGTGATGCCTATTTGTAAATCTGCATATGAATTATGCACACTGGACTCAATATCCCAGACAGAATATCCCAATGAAAAAAGTTCATTTAAATGGAATTGCCACAAACTGTGGATGCACTTGCAGGGTCAGTGAAAACCTGCACATTTTTTGCATCAAATTCAACTTTGGTGGGGCCCCCCAGGGGCCAGATTAACGCAGTTAACTGCAGTGTCCTAGATTTACTTCCAACAGGAGACTTTTCATTCTCTGTCATCCCCCCTTCCCAGGTTCAAAACTTCTTATCTTATTTTTTTTATTTCAGTTGTTATGAGCATGTAACTCTGAATGCTCTGTGGTTACACTGTGTGTAGGTCTATGAATCACTGTGATCAGAGGCCTTGGATTAAATAAGCAACAGGGTATGTGTATCTGCATCAGCTGTACCAACTTTTCATTAAATGCTGAAGGAATCAACACATTAATGTCTCTCCCTGTGGTCTGAAAATGTAGTTCAATTTGTCGCTAGTTAATTTTGAGACGTTCATTTGGCAGGGGAGTCTCTAAAGTCACTAAATCAACCAAAGTTGACAACAGAAGTTCAAAAAGAGACGAAAGCTTAGAGTTGGTGATGATGGAAGAAGGGGAAAGACCACTGATGGAAAAAGAAAGAAACCTAGAAACCGTGACCACAGTAAATAGTAAAATGGGCTGAGTTACAGTATTTGTCCTGTTAAACTATCAGGCTAAACTTAGTTGTGTTAACCCTGGACATCGGGGCTCAGAATAACTGACACCTGAGCTGACCACCTTCCAGAACAACATGTCAGAAAACAGTGATGGACGCCACCGTGAAAACCTTTGTTGTGCTTGTTAACAACACATTAGACTGTGTTTTTAGAAGTTGGACTGCAATATGGTATGATTTATTTCATGACACACAAAAGACAGTATATTACTACAGCTTCCTCCAGTGTTGATGCATGGAGCAGCCATCTTGGATTTTGATATCAGGGTTGATGAGGTTCATCTGACATTATTCCTGCTAAACAACATGTTAGCATTGTTATTACTGATGTTTGCATGTAGCTCAAAGTATCGCTGTGCCTTTAAGTGCCTCAAACTTGCTAGCTTGCGTGCTATTCTTACTCCTTTTAATTATTTCTAAAGATTTATGGACATTTATTACCAACAGACATTTGAGATGGATCTGTGAATGATACTGAGTATGTGAATAATTTTAGTTTGACTTTAGTTTGACACTGAAAAAAGGGCTGCGATTGTTGACCCATAATGTGTTGATTAGATGTTAGAGGTTCTCAAGATGACTGCAGCCATATTTCCATCAACATATTTTTATGCACATTTTAAAGTATTGCATTATAAACATTGATGGAAACATTGAAAGTACAATGGAAAAAAAGTTGACATGCTTAATGGGAGATGGAAAAACTTACAAATAAGTTCTGATGTTCTGTCTTCTAAATTGTTTTTCCCCATTGAAGGTGTGACTGGTGCTCTTGTGATTACAACATCTTGTTGCCCCCTCTTCTTCTGACATGGTATAACCCTTTTCTGATTGGACAGTTGGTGCCACTTGCTGCCTATCTCGTTAAACCAACTCCAAATGCTCACATAATGTTAGTGAATGAAAACAATCAGTCATTTGCATTTTCTTTCGTTGATTTACTTGGAATTTGGTTAAAAGTTGTGATTTGGAAGAATGTGTGCAATTATTTGTGTTATTATTATTTTTAATGTAGGCTGTGTTAGAATAAACTGGCAAATAACCAGAGCAATATGCAACCACATTCAGGACAGACATGTGGGTGTTAACCTGCAGGGAGGGCAGACTGCCAGTGCTAATGTAATAATACATAGCTGATGTTAGCCACTCATTATGCTTCAGGTAAATTATGTCATTTCATTAATCGACTGGTCTAAATGAGGGATGTTTCCAGACTTATTTGACTGGGGTGGCACAGGGGTGGCATGAAATACATGCGCGTGCATGGACACATGCATACATGCGCACACTAATGTACGACTGTATTAATGTAATGTATTTCTAATATCTGCTTTATACTAACATTCCAGTGTCTTATATAGTTGATTTATTTATTTTAATTAATAAATAGTCCTACCAATCACAGTACAACTGAGATTCCCCATATTAATCTAATAAAAAGCTTCCATTCTTTATTCTTTAAGTTCTCTGAAAGCAATTGTACCTCTATGGCACCTCTTTCCTCTCTCCATAATGAAGAAAACTTCAAACAATTTTTTTTATGATTTATTATTTGAGTTCATTTACCTAGTAAAAAAAAGTAGGCTACATACCAAAAAAAAAAATTTAAAAAAAACTCCAAAACAATGGGCATTTTAAAAACCAGTTGGTTCAAACAAAGGTCCCGCCTCTCACTGGACAGATAACCAATCATACTTGAGAATAATGAGGTGGAACTTGGGGTGACCAGTCCGATTTCAGCGGTGGCCAATGCCTCCCATTCCCCCCTCTAGAAACATCCCTGGTCTAAATTCAAATTTCCATTTAATCAACAGGGAACTTCCCTAATGAAAATCTGTTTTTTGTTTATTTATGATAACTTAATGATGATAAAAGATGATAAAATGCTGCGAGATGCACCTTTAAGGTGACCCAATAATACAAACTTTCTCACAGTTTTTAGTTTCTGTATGTACACCTGTAGTACCTTTGACTCAGAGAGTATATTATGCAAATCCAGACGTGACATAAATTCTGCAATGACATTAGCACTGTGATCTTAAGCTTGGGGGAGGCAGGGATCCCAGGCAGCATCTGTGGCTGCTCGTCCCTCCTCCCAACACGTATCTCCGCCTCTCCAAACTTCAGATCCTCCTCAGAAGTGTTGCCGCAAAGTCGGCTTTGGTCGTGGGGGAGGAGGAATAAGAAGTGGGGCAGAGAGAGTGCGCATACAGCAAATTGGCAGCTCCATCAAATTATACTGGCATTAAGGGGGTTTCGCAGGGCGTAATCCACAAGCCAAAGCCAGAACGCCCCTCCCTCCCTACAACATTTAACTTTTGTCGACGTAAACGCCACATTTCATGCTCTGCCATTAATCTGTCGGATTACAGGATGCAAGCAGTTTGAGCAGGGTTTGGGTGGGGGCATAGGAAATGGGGTGAGGGGTTGATTTGTAATGAATTCTCTCGATCTTGGCTTAATGTTGGGTGGCAGGTGGCAGAGGTAGCTGGATGAAGAAATTTCTCATCATCCTTTCTATGAACCCACAACTGGTCAGAGTGTCAGGCTGAAGCACCTCTGCCAGCAACGAGCATGAAAGAAGTGTGGAATGTGTCCCTGCCTCCTCCTGCTTCCATGTGATGGGATCTTCTCCCGTGTGAAGGGGAGGTGCAGTGATGTTCAGGGTTTGCTTTCAGAGGATAACCCACCTGGGGACAGCGGTGGAGAATGAGCCTGTCACGTTGAGGAAGATTCTGCCCTCTCTCTCGTGGGCATGGAGGAGATCACAGCGGGGGTTCAGGAGGATCCCGGCATGGATTCATATAGATGGAGTGCTCTGGGAATAAGTTGACACATGCAGGGTTTGAAGATGCCACCACGCGGGGGGTGTGGCCCTCATCCTGGGGGTGGTGACAAGAATTAACCAGCTGGTGTTGGACAGTGAATAAAAAAGCATCCACTCAGTGAGGTCTATATCCAATATAATAAACTGGACAGTTATTGTAGAATACGAGTTACCATAATGTGACTTCATGATTGGTTTCATAGGTTTCTGTCCCACCAGATACATGCTGCTTCAGAGAATATTCTAGTTTTGAGAAACCTTTTTATTTTGAATTTTATTTTGTTTGATAGATAAGAATAACACTATGCCTCAATCAGGTTAAATAAATTACAAGTAATGGATGACATAATCTGGATACAAAACAAGGTAACTGTATTTCATTACAGTTACAGATAAAAAAGACTAATACTAATCAATGTAATCACATTACAGATACATTTAGTAAAAATGTGGATTATTAGTAGGATTACACTTTTAAAATAAAGATCGATCTACTGCAATGCGCAGTGCTCTAGCAGTGGTCAATTCATTATCTTGGCCTCTAGTAAAAAAAAAATGCTTCACTGGGTGGAAATTTCAACATTTTTGTCTTTAAATCAATCAATCAATCAATAAATCTCTGCAGCACCCTATTGCAACATTTTGGAATGGCAATGACAAAAAATCTATTTTGATGCATGATGAGTTGTTGAGCTACAAATGGGTCAAAGTTTTTTATAGAAATATAACTGTAAAAAGTAAGAATGTGAGATCAGGCAGATATATTTAAACAGGAATGGGAGTTTACAGCTCTGCAGGGCCGTCCTGGGGGCAATTTCTATCATTTTATTTAGCTAATTGAATGGTCTGCCTACAAAGAATGAGTGAGAGCTGCTGCTCAGCAACAGACTTGTTCAGCGACACAGCACACACTCACTGAGTCAAAGAACGAGTGAGAGGAAAGCAGCGGAATATTTTCTTGTCTAATGCAGTGCATTAAGGATTTATTTACCCCTAACCAGACTTGGTGATTGTTGGAATAGTGGAAAGACTAACCAAGACATTTTTAATGACTTTTATTTTGTTCTTCTGTTGAGTTTGAATGTGTTTTGCCGAGTTAAAATGGCAGTTAAGCTAGTCTGATCATAAATGAGAGAAACTTGCATTCAGAAGGTGTACAGTCAGATTTTTCTTTTTAATAAGGGTTAGGGTTAGGGTTAAGGAAAATAGGTGTGAGAATATTTCCTTTCTCGACCTTTTGTGAGCAGGGGGGTTTCTAGATGGGGGGACTAGGGTCACACAGGCCACCCCTGAAATCTGATTGGTCACCCCAGCTGCCACACTATTATCCTCAAGTATGATTGGCTATCTGTCCTGTGAGAGGGGAACCTTAGTTTGAACCAGCTGTTGAACCAGTCGTCATTGCGAATTTAACTGATTTAACATATATTAATTGATAATTAATCAATATTCTAGAAATGGCACTATTTGTGCCTCATTAGATATTGTTTAAAACTTAACCATAAAATGATTTTTTTTAAATGAAAATGAGAATAACTGCAACGAGACATTACAAATGATTAATGATTGATCAGTTAATTGATTAATTAGCTTTTTCAACAATCATTTAAGGAAAATGCACAAAATTTGCAACCCTATTTTAGATGTGCATTGGTTTTTGTATGTATGTGGATTACTTTTCTTTTTTACAAGGTGAATTTTACTTTATGGCTCATTTTAAAACACTGGCTGCTATAATATGTTAGTTGTAGTTCCCTTTATGCTCACAAAAATGCACGAATGCACACATGTACTTCCACCCCTGCATAAGTCAGTGCCCTACTTGGGCCACCCCAGTCGTAAAAGTCTGTTTTTGAGTTTATTTTGTTTATTTATTGGATGTAGTGAACATGCATAGCATCTCACCACTTGCACACGTCTCGCAGCTGAAACTCACACAAACACCCCTACATGAATATATCGGTCATAGCCGTTGTTGTGGCCGGTTGGAAAATGTTAACGTCAGGGGATCACTGAAGTTATTACAGTCCATCTTGTGGGAAGGAACATGTCTTTACCAAATTCATGTCAATCCAAACATGTGTTATTGAGACACGTCTCCTTGAGGTTTGTACAGCAGAGTGGAGAGACTAGCATCTTTCTCCCCATGGTGCTGATGGCCACTCATCCCCACACATCACCACTGTCACTGCTCTGCCCTCTTTTGGGAATAAATTGAATGTCTGTGATCAAACCATAGATCATGACAAATAATGAATCACCCGCTCCCTCCTCCATCTCTTTACCTCCTCTGTGGATATGCATTCTGTTGGCTCGACGTTACACCGTCTCTATCAGTCTTTTCAGACGTCTGTGCTGTTCACTATCTGTGTTTGTGTTGCAGCCTCAGCTCTATCTGTGCTGTCCTGCCAGCTTGTACTGTACACAACAAAGTATTCAGTTAGAAGTGAGGCAGTGCAGATGTTTAGTCTTCTGCCACATCTTATTTCTAATGTACATTTCTTACACATCTGTCTTATGCTTACAGATGTAAGGTCTCCACTATTCAAAGCCAGTCTCCAGAAGTGGGAAGTAACTAAGTACAAATACTTTGTTACTTTTCTCAGGGAGATTTTTCAGGTGACTGTATTTTACTTGAGCATTTTTCTGCAGTTTTTACTTTTACTCCCTACATTTTAACATAAATATCTGTACTTTCTACTCCTCACATTTTCAAAACAGGCTTGTTACTTTATTTTTAATGCATTTGAGAGGAATTATTGATTAGTTTTATTTTACATCATCGTGTGCCACCTTCCCAACATCAAGGCTGATTTCAACCTACATGGACGGAACAATAACAGAATAGAAAAGATGATTCCATCGTATGTCCAGCCACCAAGACAAAAACATAGCAAGATGAAAACAACATAACAAGTGTAACAAAATGAAAAACAGCATAAAAAAGATAACAATACAAAAATATGTAACCAGATGAAAAACTGTGTAGCAAGATGGAAAAATTATGTCAAAGATGGGACAAGATGAAAAAGATATAAGAAGACGAACAACATAACAAGACGAAAACATGTAACAAGACAAAAAAGACATCAAGTTAAAAAGATGTAAGACAAAAACCAATATAAAAGACACAACAAGACAAAAGGATGTAACAAAACAAAAAAAAAGACCTTACAACACACACACACACACACACACACACACACACACACACACACACACACAAACATAAGACCAAAAACAACATAAAAGATGTAACAGGACAAAAAAGAAATAAGAAGGAAAAACAAACAAGATGGCTACTTTTTACTTTTATACTTTGAATAAATTTCAGAGCCGGTATTTTTTCACTTTTAGGGTCGCCTTGCAATGACAAAACTGAGATGATGAAGTGCCCTCTAGGATGCCATCCAGTAGAGAAACCTAAAGTTCCCTCAATGGTACCATTCAAATTGACAAAACATGACAAAGTACCCATTTTGGAACCCTTGCGATGACAAAAATGTGATGATGAAGTGCCCTCTAGGGTGCCATCCAATGGAAAAACAAAGAGTTCCCTCTTGGGTGCCCCTCCAACGGAGAAAACACAATACAGTGCAATATAGGCTGCCCCACGGGAAAATTAGTTGGCCTCTACTTGTGTATAAATGGTTAAATAGTTGCCAGTTCCCTGTGTGTTTTTACAAAGGTGTACACAGGTGTACAGTCATATAATTAAACAGTTCTGGTCTAAACCAGGCGTTGGAACTGTATCACCATACCTGCATCATGACTTTTGGCGTGCTGGTGCTCCACTGCATACAGCTGGGCCCCTTTTTATTTTTTTTCGCCAGACAGCCTGAGTCCACCACTGCACAGCACCGTGATTAAAATGTATGTGCCAGCACCTCAGAGTCATGACAAGCAACCTACACAAGCCTCACAATGTTTGAGAGCCTCGCTGCTTCTGAGGAATGGCGGGACCTCTCCATCAAATTTCACCGTGACTCAATTCCGGAGCTTCGTCACCCCTCCTAACTGATCTCAACACAGAGAGGAAAAGTATGGCTACAGGGTCGAGACTGCTGGTTGGAACCGCACGGAACAAGTCTTGACTACTTAAATCCGCTTTGATCTGCGTTTCCTGGAGAGGGGATTGTCTGCTCGGTCCTGTGGTAACACTTTTGTACCAGCCTGCTCTCTTTGCATCATCTCTCCCTGCGTGAAGAAGTCTTGCTTTGCCTTTTCTCTCCCTGCTTTCTCTGTTTTTGCTCTATCTCACACGGGCATGTGCACAAATATGCATGCAAACACACGTTCGCAAATCCACATGCACACATTTTTCTGTCAAACACATTCTCTCCCTGTCTTTCTCAGCACACCCCCCCTTCTCTTTTTCTCTCTCTCCATTTTCCCTTTGACTTCCACATACACTAATTCCCTTTCTTCAAGGACAAGCATCTCACGGCACATCATCTGAATAAGACTTTGAGTCGCCGTGGCCTCCCAGGGCTTAAGTCCGCAGAGCCCTTCTTCCCGATCCCCTTTTTAATGTTCTAACACCAGCCTAGTGCCATCAATAAATATTAACATCCAGAGGGATGAGATATGCTCTGGTTAGGCAGTCTGTTCACCACATGGGTCTCAGGGTGGCTGTCTCTCAGCTGATACTGAAGAAGGATTGTTGAGCTAGTGACCCAGACTGAAAGACCAAAAAAAGAGCTTTGGGACTGCGCGGCTCTTGTAGATGCCATTTGGGAAATGTCTTCATCAATCGGGCCACTAAATCAGATGATGTGACATTGTTGTTTCTGCATGGGTGGGAGAGAATTTTTACTGTGTTTTTTAGGACAAAGACGTGCTTTGGGCTTCAGTTCTGACATCCAGACTTGATCAGTTCTGAGCAAAGACATGAGTAGTGATAGTGGACTTAAAATAAACAACATCATGCCACCGCTGACTATGAAAATGAGTATGTTTGACTTTGACGTCCTAGCTGGTGTATTTTTCAGTTAAGAGTGGGACAGGCGACAATACAAAAATACAATTTCAGGATTTGGTAGCACTTCATTTGAAGGGGTGTGCTTAAGACTGACATGACATTATCATAACCATAACATGAGACCTGTCGTGAACATGAAAGAGTCTTTATGAGTTTTTAATACATTTATAATGAGACTAAACTGTACAACCACCAACACCTGAGGTAGGTCAGAAGGAAACGGTAAAAACTGTTAAAGCAAAATAAAACAGTCAAAGGTACGATCCTCTGGAATTCTCTACCTGCCAGTTTAAAGCAGAGTCAGGATTTTAAAACATTTTCTACACCAATCAAATCCTGGTTAAAACTTCAAACTGTAATTATGACACTGATTAGCTATGCCATTATCTGTATGTTTGAGTTCTTGATGTTTTTGTGCTTTTGTGTTCTTCTGGTCTGTTTGTACATTTGGATGGTTCCTGTTCTCAGATTTTACACTGCAACATAATTTGAACAATTTCTTGGACTATCAATGCCCATCAAGGGACTGGTGCTGGAAATTATCTTCAGCTATAAACACATGTACAGTACATAGGACACTGCTTATGCAACTCTCAGTGTTTTCTGTACTTGTCCCTTACAAATAAACTAATAAACTAAACTGAACTATGACTGTCATTGTCAATGATATAATTTTTAATACAAAGTTGACTTTGTTATGACAACTTGACATCAACCAAGCCAACAATGTCTTTGCTATGACTACTTGACATTACCCAAGACAACATAACCCTGTCATAAACATATCATAGCAGGCCGAATTATCAAACATTAACTATTTAGCTTTAATTTAGCTTTAGCTTTAGCTATTTAGCTTTAACTTTACATTAACATTAACATTAACTTTACATTGTACTCATGTCATATGTGTTTGCTATTTTGAATCATGAAAGTATAATATTATCTTTCATGACATCCAACGACAGCAATACATTTTGAACTTGTCATTAAATGCCTTTATAACGGTGTAATTGATAATTCCCTTGACCTCAACTGAAGTGGCACCATTTGCACTTGTCATTAAGATGTCATAAAATGTTATAAGGCCAGTTTGCCAACAGATCACAGTACCAAGGTGCTTTATAGAGCTATCTCATGGACAGATAGCTAGTTTAGCTAGGGAACCCAGGAGCCAACTCTGGTAGAAAACCATCTTGGTACCATATTCCCTGTCAAACAGACCACGGTCGGCCTCGGAATAATAATGTGCATGAAGACAAACCTGAAAACGCAGCATCTCTAAGTTTCCCCTGACCTCAGCTGAAGTGGTACCATTTGCACCTGTTCTTAAGATGTCATTAAATGTTATAAGGCCAATTTGCTGACAGATCACAGTACCAGGGTGATTTATAGAGCTACTTCATGGACAGATAACTAGTTTACTTGTTGCTAAAAGGCTAAAAGTTAACTGCTGCTAACTGTAGCTGGTGTTAGCTTGGTTAGCCATACAGCCAGCTGTCCTATTGAGCTAGCTGACTCAGTCCTGAGGTGCCAAACCTGGCAAAAAACACCTTGGTACTGTATTCCCTGTCACACTGAGCACAGTCAGCATCGGAGGCTGTGTTCAGTCCCAGTCCGGCTGTGTTCACTGGGATCTCCCAGTCAGGTCAGAGTCAGTTTGCTAGCTACATGGTACGAGAATGGGCCTGCGCATGAGCAGCTCTCAACATAGATGAGAAGGAGGCAAAGTGTTTCACTCATTAGCTACTTTCATCATCAGCTGCGGTAAAAAATGATGTGTTTAATTTGGAATGTTTTCTATATTCTGTATGGGGTCTTTTTTAAAAGTCTTCTAGGAATCTAGGAAAACCAAATGTTCAAGCTTTGTCTCTTGTAATCAACTTGATATCTGACGTGCATTAAAGGGAATGTGAAAACACAGCATTTCTAAGTTTCCCTTTACCTCAACTGAAGTGGTACCATTTGCATTTGTAATTAAGATGTCATTAAATGTTATAAGGCCAATTTGATAATGGATTACAGTGCCAAGGTGATTTACAGAGCTACTTCATAGACCAATGGCTAGTTTACTTGTTGCTAAAGTTAGCTAATGGCTAACTGGTACTAACTGCAGCTGGTGTTAGCTTGTTAGTTTGTTAGCCATACAGCTAGCTGTCCTATTAAGCTAAATCCTGACAAAAAAACACCTTGGTACTGTATTTCATGTTAAACTTACTTACTCACCGGTGGCCTCAGAGGTTGTGTTTCCATTCCTGCCCTTTTGTGCTCACTGGGATCTCCCAGTCGGGCTGGGGCTGATTTGCTAGCTGCATGGCAGAAGAACATGCCAATCGGTACTGCAGATGCACAACTCTCAACATAGATGATAAGGAGGCAATGTGTCTCACTTGTTAGCTCCTTCCATCATCAGCTCCAGTAAAAATGATGTGTTTAATTCAGAATGTTTTTGATTAAGACTTCTTTTTTAAGGCTTAATGTCTTTTGGATGCAGTCTTTTAAAAAAAAAAAAAGTCGTCTCTGAAACCCAAATGTTTCCAGCTAGCTCTCTTGTAATCAAATCGATATCTGATGTGCATTACAAACCTGAAAACACAGCATTTCTAAGTTTCCCCACCCGTACAGTACGAGGCTTGGCCTGATGACTGTAACTCCAGCAGCCACTGCCACAGGATACTGTCACACTCAGTCCTCTTCCCTTGTCCCTGACTCCCAGCTCCCACCCCTGAGCCCTGATTCATTACAAGCTGTGGCCAGGGTATTAAGATACGGCCGCATTAACAAAGTTGTCTCTGTATCTTAATTGAATCTACCCCCGCCAGAGCCGAATCTGGATTATGTTTACCTGAAATATAAGCGGCTCGGCAGACGGAACATGGCCCCACTGATAAAACACTGGGTTGTCCCCCCTCCCCAATCCTAATCCCCAACTGTAATTTGTTCCTCGATGGATGTAGCCGCGGCGATGGGAACCCCTGATTGGGATCCATTCCAAAAACAGGGAAAGCATCTGCAGGTAAGTTCATCTATTAAATAGTGGAGGTGTGTGTGTTTCTCAGTGTGCAGAGGGTTCACAAACTGTGCATGGATCTGCCTCTATCAGCTAACTTTAAACAATATTCCACCCTCTGTGCTCCTTTCATTGTGTAACTGCTTTCTTACAGCTTCATTTGCACTTTGTCATTGGCTTCCAAAATGATCTGTGTGAGATTTCTGATTTGGGACGATGTGCCCAAAGTGCACTTATCAAAACAACAAAACAGTTATCAGCACATTCCAACACAAACCAGGTCCAGGACAGAGAGAAACAAAGTTCATGGTGTCACTGTGCCCTGTAGTTACAATGGTACAACACTGGAAGGACGTGTTGCTTCAGGGATCAATGAGACAGTGAAATGTGATCCAGGAAAAAAATCTTTGAGTTACAGGTTTATTCAGTACATTTTTCAGGTATCTGTACTTTACTTGAATATTTCTTTTTCCGACAACTTTTTACTTTTACTCCCTACATTTTAACATAAATATCTGTACTTTCTACTCTTTACATTTTCAAAACAGGCTTGTTCATTAGTTTTAATGCAAAACGAAAGCAGCGTAAAAAGACTTAACAAGACAAAAATGACATAAAAAACATAAGACAAAAACATCTGCCTCCTCGTTACGTCTTTTACCTCGTTTACATCTTTTTGCGTCTTTTAAACCGTTTTTGTCTTGTTAAGTCTTTCATGTGATTTTTGTCCTGTTAGATCTTGCCAGGTTGTTTTCATATTGTTACATCTTGTTAAGTCATTCTTGTCTTGGTATGTACTGTTAGGTGGTTGTCATCTTGCTAAGTTTTTTTGTTATGTCTTTTACATCATTTTCGTCGGGTTATGTCTTGTTACATTGTGTTACATCATATTCATCTTGTTATGTAATTTTAAGTCACTGTTGTCTTGTTACGTCATTTTCATCTTATGTCATATTCCTCTTGTTACAGTTTTTAAGTCGTTTTCATCTTGTTACATCTTTTACACTGTATCCTGTATAATTTTTGTTGTGTTACGTCTTATCATTTTTGTCTTGTTTGATCTTGTTAAGTTGTTTTCATCTTGTTACATCTTTCACATCATTTTTGTCTTGTTAGATCTTGTCAGGACATTTTCATATTGTTGCATTTTGTTCAATCATTCTTATATTGTTATGTATTCTCTTTTACATCATTTTTGTTGTGTTACATCCTGTTACATCTTTTACATCAATTTCATCTGATGTATTGTTATGTCATTTTCATCTTGTCTTTTTACATTGTTTTCATCTGGCATTAAGACTAAAGTAAAGATTCTGTTTTGAAAATATAAGAAGTAGAAAGTACAGATATTTGTGTTAAAATGCAGGGAGTCAAAGTAAAAAGTAAAGGGATACGTCAAAACTCTACTTCAGTACAGTAACAAAGTATTTGCACTTAGTTATTTCTCATCTCTGTTAGCCAAACCAAGGAGAAAGTCAAAGTGTAAGACCACCTTGCCCAAGGGTATACTCCACAACCCCCAGCCCAACACACACAAGCATGCACACACACACACACACACACACACACACACACACACACACACACACACACACACACACACACACACAGAGACTCACCATCAGACCATCAGAGTCTGGCTGGAGACCAGAGACCTACAGTGGCACAGTTCCTGTGTGTGTGTGTGGAGATGGACAAGCCACCGTTGGGGGGTCTAACATGAGGGATGGCTCTGTATGGTGACAGTAGGCAGGGGCCAAGTCCTTCGCCTTTTTGTCCTTCACAGTGCACCATCCCCAGACAACCTCTTTCCTTAACCTGACCACCTCCATGTTTTCCCGTCCTCAGCTCCCAAACCCGTCACTCCATTATTCCTGTCTCAGGTGAAGGGTGGGGCACTGATGGTCTTTTTGAAAGGCCAATCACCACAGTTATCACCATTCCCAACAACAACCCCATGGTGTGCATCAGCAGGAGCTGTGTCCTTCTTGTTGAGTGGATGTTTCAGTCAGCAAGTAGGTGACAACAGATGGACCTTGATTCATATAGACTGACTCCATAAGCATTCTATTGTGGTCCTGCACATCATTCTCACACCCTGTGGACATTTACACCACCCAATCGCATTATCGTATTGAGTAAGTAGACCTAGAGAGATGAGGAGACAGCTAGTAACTTTAAAAGATGATCAGTTAAAGGCTTACACTTAATAAAATGAACACTGAGTATAGTTTTTTTTTTTTTAAAGTATATTTAAGTAAAGGTCAAGTATATTTCCCAAGTCTACTTTGTGTGGTAAGTGTATTACGTAATATTAGTGTACAAGAAGAATACTTGTAAATGTACTGTAGTACTTACTGGGACTAAATTGGCCCACCTTTTACTTTATAACTTTAAGTATAAGAGTAGTAAACTTTAAGTACACAAATAGCAGCAAGTAAACATATATATACTTTTAGTTTACTAGTTTGTAATAGCAGTCAATGTTGAAACATGAGATAAAAACTCATAATTTTGAGATAAAGTCAGAATTATGAGATAAAAAGTTACAATAATGAGATAAAAAGTCAGAATTATGGAATAAAAAGTCAAAATTATGGGACAAAAAGTCATAAATATGACATAAAGTGACGTTTATGAGATAAAAAGTCATAACTATGACGTAAAAAAACAAAATTATGAGATAAAGTCATAATTATGAGATAGAAAGTCAAAATTATGAGATAAAATATAACTATGATATAAAAAGTCAACATTTTGAGATTTAAAAAAGTCTAAATTATGAGATAAAAAGCTGAAATTATGCCTCAGTTGCAAATGAACCTATACTATACTACTTATTGTAGTCCATACTGAAGGCACAATGCACGGAGCTGCATTTAATGTTTTTGAAAAGTAGGACTACATTTCCTATTCAAGTTGTTTGAAAGTTGGAGGCAAACATTTGTTCATGTGGAAGTTCAGAAACTGTCCATCATGTTATTTTTGGCTGTAAGGAGGCAACAACTGTTTAAAGAACTGTTTTGTTCTTGAATTTCAGTGAAGTTGTTGCTTTTTTTGAGGCAAAACTATCACCTAGTTGAAAGACCTGTGTTGAATTTTGCAATATACTGGATTATACTCTGGCCTATGAACTGCTGTGGAGGGCAGCATTGTGCTTCATAGCGTACAGCCTGTTGGAAATGTACCCAAAGATGAAGAAGACTTCCTAACAACCTTGGTAACAGCTCAACACTGAGAGGTAAGAAAAGTTTTAGCTCCACAGCAGATCTGTGAGTTTGATTGATTTGATGTGGACTGATATGAACATGGCTTATAACAGCTGTCTTTTTAAAAACAGTGTTGTCCCTAGACTAGTTTACCATGACTGGTTGGAATCATTTTTACACCACAGCTTGCCAAACGCACCGAGCTAACAAGCTGTGTCACATTATATCAGTGTGAAGCCACGACACAGATAGTAATGTTCTCTGAGTTTTCTGCAGCTGACTCTCTTTTGTCGGCCCTATCAAGTCAGCTTTTATTTGAAAACCACTGCTCCTGCTTCACTCATGATGGTAGTATTTGCCCTGGAAGCACTCGGTATGACTGAAAGTTAAAAGGTCAGAGTTAGCCTCGTCCAGAGCCCTAGAGATAGGGCTCTGGCCTCGTCTTTTGGTCTGAATACATCATCTTTTCATATTCATAGTGCTTTTTTTCTATTATGATTTGTAGGCTCCTGTGTGTTCTGAAGTGCTGTCTATTTGTTGGCAGTCTTCTGTTGTAAAAACCTGCTGTAGAATTTGTAAGACAATTTGAAATGAAGTAGCTGGACTACAATGTTGGACAGTGTCCTTCCTTTTCTTCGGAGGAGGAAGACATTCAGTCATATTTACAACCCAGAGTCATTCACAAAACAAAGTAGTCAAGAGATTTTATATTGTAGACAGACTTTGCGCAGAAAAATGTGATAGTTTATAATATTACAGGCTCTGAAATGTACTCAAAGTATAAAAGTAAAGAGCTGTCCTCTGAAGGACATTTCTACTGACTGTTTCTGTGCAAAGCTGACTGAACTTCACCTTTTCTCCAGTTGAGCCTCTCTCTCTGTATGTTTCATCTTATGTCTTTTTCATCTTGGTATGTTGTTTTTGTCTTGTTATGTCTTTTACATTGTTTTTTGTGTTGCTATGTCTCTTTGTCTATTGTGTTGTTTTTTGCCTTATGTCTTTTATGTTGTCCTCATCTTGTTAGGTCTGTTATGCTGTTTTTTTTGTCTTATGTCTTTTATGTCATTTTAAATCTTGTTGCGTCTTTTTGTCATGTTACGTCTTTTTTGTCTTATGTCTTTTTTTTTGTTGTGTTGCATCTTTTATGTTGTTTTTCATCTTGTTAAGTCTTATGCACATTTACGATGTTTCACGTTATATAACAATATAATTTATCATCTTATACTGTGACATTTTTGAAGTTATTAACAATATAAATCATCGCATTTTAACATGACAATATCTTGTTATAATATAACGTGAAAAACATTCTGTTAGAACATTAAACTTTTCACGTTATAATGTTTTCTTTTTTTCCTGGTGTGGCAGCAGTACACTGTTGTACCATTTAAAGGTCCAGTGTGTAAGCTTTACAGAGGCTCTATTGGCAGAATATGAAACATAATATTATAAGTATGTTTTCATAGTGTATAATCACTTGCAAATAAGAATTATTGTGTTTGCATAACCTTAGAATGAGCTTTTTACATCTACAGAAGAAGCCGAGTCCTCTATGTTGCACCACCATGTTGTTACAGTAGCCCAGATGGGACAAATCAAACTCTGGCTCTAGAGTGGGCCTTTCACGTTATTGGTGAGTTTCATAGCCAACATATTTTCTCCTAGTTGGAGGGGGCACGCAAGATGAGCTGGTTGCAGTCTTTAACCTCACAACTAGATGCCATTAAATCCTACACCCTGGTCCTTTAAACAGTCTGGTCAGTGTTGTATTTTAACAAAGACAAGCAGAGGGAAGAATCAGTCTCACATAGGGGGAGAAAAGGTCAGACTTGTAACTTTATTAGATGTTGGATTCAGCTGTCTTTTAGAAAATTCAAACCTCTCACTCATGACTGTTCTGTCCTCGGAGCCGGCCGGTCATCACTGTTCATCCATTATCTCACTCACTGATAGATTTTTATATATGAAGCCTCTCTAGGTAAACTTTCATTCTCTCACAGATTTAATTTTACAGTCATTACCTCACATCACAAGATGTATATGTGCTGTCTCTTTATAATGCCTCTACAGAGACTTCATGTTTTCTGCTCCAGCCACTTGGATTATTCTGTATAACTCTGGACAAAGTCAATACAAATGTCCACGGTACATGACTTTCTCTCTTCTCTACTCAAAAAATGAATAGGACGCTGTAAGTACAAAGACTGTCCATCTTCAACATCTTTGTTTTTGCTAAAATGAACATGACGTCCTCATATGTACTGTAGAGGTTTATAGGGCAAGTTGTCTTCTATAGATGTATGCAAAGTGTTTTTAAGTCTCAGTTTTCACAAAGTTGCATAGAATTGTGTTACAGTGGATCAAACATATCAGGTATGGAATTAATCTGCAGCTGCTCCTGTTTAAGTTGAGACCAAACTTTTCTATGGATGTTAGTTTTTGAGCCATGACAAAGGCTTAAATGAGGCCTGTTTTTAGCCTAGCAGTTGTTGATGACTTGCGGATGACTTATAGGTTTGATATTGATTTTTCAGGGTTTTTCACAAATTGTGAATCACTGCAGTCATGAGAGGACCTTGAGTATACAGTCATAAAAATACACAATAAGGCTGATGGGTCCAGTAGTGTGAAAGATTAGCTGTGGACAGACCAGACAGTAGCTCACACACACACGCACAACCCATTTATTGATGGTAAAATGCTACATGTAGCCAGGCTTGGGGGGCAATAGATTACAAGTAATGGGATTATGTAATCTGGATACAAAAATGTCTTGTACTATATTCCTTTACAGTTACAGATAAAAAAAAAAAAAAAGATGTGACCAGATTACAGATACATTTAGTATAAATGGAAAAGGAACAGCTGGACAAACTAGTAAACCTAACAATGCACATAAAACAGTTAGAGCTGCAACAATTAATGTATATTAATCAACTATTAAATTAATCTGCATCCATTTTTATAATCCATTAATCATTTTGAGTGACTTTTAATAGAAAAAAGCCACAATTCTCTGATTACAGCTTCTTAAATGTGAATATTTTCTGGTTTCTTTCCTCCTCTGACAGCAAACTGAATATTTTTGAGTTGTGGACAAAACAAGACATTTGAGGACGTCATCTTGAGCTTTGATCAAAATTTTCCATTTCATGGACCAAATAACTAACCAATTAATTACAACAATTGAGAAAATAATCGACTCTGCAGCCCTAAAAACACTATATTAAGCTAAACAATTTCACCATATTTTATATTGAGGTAATTCAAAAGTAATCAAGTTACATTACTTTAATATTGTGATACTTGGATTAGATTACTGACTACATTTTTTTAAAAACAGGTTAATTAGTAACTGTAGCTGAATACATGTTTAAAGAAACCCTCCCAACCCTGCATGTAGCATATTTAAAGAGTCCTGAGTCATCAACAATGAAAAGTAACGTATACAAACTATATAACAAACTTTGATTTCATACAGTTACTGTGCATCTGTACTTTTGTACATTTTTTGTATTTCAGGTTCATCTTTCTCAACTGAGAAGGAACTTAAGGAATTTTCCACCAAAAATCTGACTTAAACAGGTTATCATACAGGTTACAAGTTTTCAGACACTTTTCAATTCTGCAATATGTGTGTCTGCATTTGACACTCACATTTATAATGGGGTATTCCTTCAACCTGCTGCTGCCCCAGTAGTGGTCAGTACAGTAGTTGCAGTCAGGACCATTTCTCACTATATACAGACTACCTGAAGCTACCAGGGGCCCTCCACGCAGTGTAATGTAAGTCCAGGGATCAGTGTGGGAGCTTTACCCTGTCACACGTCACATCACAACATCACTAGAGTGCTAGCAGCTATCTATATGCCTTCACATAGAAACTCTGACATTGATTTGAGCCCCACCACTCTGTGATTAGCCCCACTGTAGTTTAGCTTAAAATGGATGCTAGTGTCATCGTTTATGTTCATTCTGTGTATGATTTTGTTCCTAACATCAAAACGCAGCATCTGTCTCATTTACCCAGTGGAAAGGAAAAGTTAAAAATAAGATCTTGTCTTTGTCTCGCCTGTGTCTCCAAGACATAAATGAGTTCAGTTTAAGGCCAATATGAGACTTTGACCATTTTCTCATACTTCTTAAATTCTTCCTAACCTTTGTGTTGTCCCAGCCTGAGACTAATTTGAGCCCAGCTGAAGACCTTAAACATTTTTTTGTCTCACTGCACTGATCTTAAATTTGTCTTAAATAATCAGCTCTTGATATCAATGAGATCTAAAAGAAAACTCAGTGGTCAAATGAAAGTCTTGTTGCTCCATACGGAGGTTTCAAGCAGAAACCTCTGAGACAATATGAGTTCCTGCTTTTGCCCTGTTTTTTTCTACAAAGGAGAAACAGATGAGACTTTAGTGAGCTCAAACGAAGAATCTCATTCATTTCTCATAGGACAAAGAAAAGACACTACGAGAAGCTAAAATTTCCTCTGAGCATGAGAGGAGAGTTTCTTCATATAGGAGAGTCCCAATGTTTATCATTTATAATCTTTAAGTTTTAAGTTTAAATTGCTGGGGTCAACTTGAGATGTTTGATTTGCATTTTAGAGAAAAGAAAAAGGTGCTTTTCACAGATCTAGCTTATTTTTCTCTTGAAGTGACCAGATTGATGGATTTAAATGTTAAACACAGTTCCCTGGACCACCTTAGAGGGTTTGGGATCCCTCCACTGTAGTCTCACAAAATAGGGGCCCCCCAACAACATTTTGAATAGGGCCTCCAAAAAGCTAGAAATGGGTCTGATTGTAGTGTCATGCTGATTGTACTTGTAGGTTTGCACTGTAGTCACTCCAACACTAGAAGTGTCAAAATTGCATAACTACTAGAAGGCCATAAATAATCATTTTGGCCTTTTATTTCCAAACTGTGATCTCTCATGATAGATACCAGACTAAGAGATTTACACATTTATTCTGTTAGTTTATATTTACACCAAAATGTAAACTGTGTAAAATGTATTTATATATTTATCAACATGCTGCCATCGTGTGTATGTAACAGAGTTAGGAAGTTGGTGATCCCACTTCCCATTACAAGCTGTCTTGCTGTCATCATTGCACTGAATTTAATTTATTGTTGCAGACTACTTGTTTTCATTACTTTGTAAGTTATTTTGCTAGTTCTTATTTTGTGTTATTCACCATGGAGATTTACAATTTTATTTGTGCACTTGAACGCCACACTGATGAGCCCATGCAGACTTCACGGACGCGCCCCCGTGCTCCGTTGCAGTCTGCTGTTACTGGAGTCGTGGTAGGTTGACTTCGGCTATGCTCCGCTAAAATACTTGACTTAAAATGGTTAAAAGTGTGTTTTATTAGTCATAAATGTGAACATAAGCTCCCGAAAACACTGTTCATGTTCTGTGATGATGTTGGGTGATTGGAGAATATATTTGAAGCAAGTGCAGGTTACTGTCTAACTTTGTTAGCTTGTTAGCCGTGAGTTTGCAGCTAATTAAGGTGGCGTCGCTAGTTGATCGGCAGCAAGCCTCATGTGTTTTGTTTCATTTTGTTTCAGTGTGATGCTGAACTTTATTGTCGATGAGAGCTGGCTGTGGATGTTGATTTGAATTCTGTTTCATTCACCAGGTACATGTAATATTACTTTTTATATGCATTGTCACTTTATTATGTTCATAAGTTAGCTCCGTGGCAGTCTGCTGTTACTGGACTCCTGTGTGATGCTGAACTTTATTGTCGATGAGAGCTGGCTGTGGATGTTGATTTGAATTCGGTTTCATTCACCAGTGCCGAAATAAATCCAGGTCTGAGCCGAACCGTGACCGCGAGAGAGTCATCATTTAATCTACACAACGCAATAGTGCTACCCCGTTACATGTAGTAAACTGTAATGATTGCATATATTCACAGCAGTATTTTTCTGTAGGATAATAACCATCAGTGATCTGATTCCAATTTTAGATTCATCTAGAATTACTCAGAGCGAGAAACAGTTAAATGTATTTTATAAGATTATAAACATGTTATTTTAACATTAGTAATAACAAATTTCCACCTAAAACCATCACAAAAAATAACCACAGCCTGTGGGAAAAGGCTGGAAACGAGCACAAAAATAAAACCAAAATCAGTTGTTGCTTGTAATAAGTAAGGATGCTTTGTTTCAACATTTGAGAGCTTTAACAGAAAAATTCAGTGAGTTATAGGTGCTGAGACAAAAAGTGTTACAACCATCCCTGGTTTCCCCTACGTTATTTTTAATTGAGTCTTAATGTTGGGAAATTGAAAATTGAGACCACTTGTGAAGTTTTATTGACAGAGACAATGATAGTTGCTAAGCAACCAAGATGCATCTCCAGCTGTGGTAACTTCCATGTGGTCAATATGAACACCTATGGCCGAAATAGATTAAAATGATCACATTTTGTTTGCCTTTTGTGTAATTTATATATATAAAAACATTTTAAATGAAAATACAGATACTTTTAGCAAAAGTCAGGTACCAGCAGCGTTGTATTTTTTAATTCAACAAAGTTATTGCTCATATAAATTTGAAAATTGTCAAAATGAACACCTTGGCTCTTGGCTCTCGTGTTAAAGTTAATTGTAGAAATCCTCTGCAGGCATGAAGAAAGGCTAAACAAAGACACTCCAGCATGTGTACACACTCAATAGTCTCAGCTCTGAGCTGGAGGGGCCACTTTGACAGCTTCCTTACTCCTCCAGACCTTCCACAGGCAAGGAAACAGGTGGTGGAGGCGACACACACACACAAACACACACAAACACACACACACACACACACTGCACTCTATCCACACACTCTTATCTCCAGCAGGAGGGCTTAAGATAGAAAGCACGCTGTACAGTAATTACCACCTCCCTCCCTCTGCACCCCCACCCCATCCTCTACTTCTTCTCCACTCTCTCATCTTCCCAACTTTCCCATCTTCCCTTTCTGTGACTCCCCCCCTGTGGGACATCTTCATCCTCCTCTCCTGTGTTTGAGCTCATCCCTCTACCTACCACCCCACCACCCCCCACCCCCAACCTCCCGCCGGCCAAGACTAAGCCATGTGTAGCCTCGCTGCTGGGATGTTGTAGACAGAGAGACAGAAGGCCCCCCGGGGCTTCATGGCAAGCCAGGCGCAGTTGGCGCGCACTTGACGTGATGCCGCCTCTCCTCGGGTGACAACACTGCATCCTC